>PVJA010043166.1:0-16912 GCA_004027025.1 Myocastor coypus | reverse complement strand
GGAGGGGTTCAAAAAAAAAAGGCGGGGGGTGGGGCGGGCAAAGGGAAGGCAGGCCAAGGATCTTGACCCAGCCGACGCATGGGCTCAGCTCCCAGCAGTGCGGTTTGGGTCTGGCTGGAACAGGAAGTTAGTCACGGGAACGCAGAGGTGGGGCAGAGGGGCGCAGGGAGCTTACCCGCGGTGGGTGCGCAGGCTACAATGCTTTTAAATACTAGTGTATTTACATATTTTCTAGTATTAGTAGAGTCATTGTTAAATATCTTTTCTTTTCACTAATTTTTGTACAAATATTTCTAGAGTTTTATTATTAATCATGATGTGAGATTGAAGATCTTTTTCTCTTCTTCTTTTTTCGCACTTCCTTGCTTCTGTTCCCCAGCCTGCCCTCTTCAAGATGATCCACAGTGAATTTTATTGATAAATATCCTATCATTAACTTTACTTAGTTTTGGCATCATACTTTCTTTATATTACTGAACTCTTTGATATTGTTTTATATTTTTGCATCCATATTTATAAGCAAGGTTAATCATTCTTATGTGTTGTACTGACTTTACGAGGGAAATGCAAATGCTTGTTCTTTCTACTTGGAGAAATGTGAATGCTAAAGTTATTTGTTCTGTCCCGGTTTGGAACAAGTTGCTTGTGAGAACTGTTTCTGATTGATTTCCGCCACCCCCGTTTGGCAGAAGAGATAGAAAAACGAGTTATAATTTGAGCATATATCAGAAAGTTTTCTTCCTCTGGTAGTTTTAGTTTCCATTTATCTACTTGCATGTCATTATTTGCTCTTCCATTTCTTTTTTGAATTCATGTCACTATGTCTGTTCTTTTTTTTTTTTTAACTTCTATTTATTTGGTATAGGGCCTTGCTGTGCAGCCTGGACTCATAGTGATCTTCCTATCTCAGCCTCTCCAGTTCTGGGATTATAGACATGCACCACCAGGCCTGATTTCAGAGGCTCATACCGGTTCCAGGGCCATGCAGTACCTGTATTGAACCTGGGTGCTTGCCTTGCCAGGCAGGTGCCTAGACTCTCTGTTGAGCCATCTCCCCAGCCCGCATCTGTTATTTCTAACAGTAGAATTCTTTTTCTCTCTTTTTTATTCCTTTGGCTTCCTCCTCTGACCTCTCCCACTTCATTTTACCTCTTAGTGGTGATTAGTCAGCCTGTCACATTGTTTTTTAATCATCTCAATTTTCAACTCTTTTTTTTTTTTGTCTTTTTGAGACAGGGTCTTGTTATGCAATTCAGGCTGGCCTTGAGCTCACTTTTGTAGCTCAGGCTGGTCTTGAACTCGCACCGATTCTCCTGCCTCAGCCTCCTGAGTGCTGGGATTACAGGCGTGCACCACCACACCCGGCTGAATTTTCAACTCTTGATAGCTGTTTTTATTAATTTCTACTGCTCAATAATGTTTTATGCCATCTCCAGACAAAGTGTCTGATTTTTTTTTTTTTTGTCTTTTTGAGACAGGGTCTCACTATGCACTTCAGGCTGGCTTTGTGCTCACTTTTGTAGCCCAGGCTGGTCTTGAACTCACACTGATCCTCCTGCCTCATCCTCCCAAGTGGTGGGACTACAGGCGTGTGCCATGATTTATTATTTTTTAATCTCAGAGTTAGATTGTATTTGTATAGCTTGAGGTTGCTAAATTACTGCCCGTATATTTAAAAGATACTATTTATGGGTGGAGGGGGTGGGAATGAAAGGAACAGAGATGAGATAAAGAAATGAAGGTTTTTCTATATACATGTACCAAGTCCCTACAAAAACAACAACAACAACAAAAAACAGGCATTTTGCCACTGAGCTGTTTCCCTGGCCCCAAAAGATATTTTATTTATTTATTTATTTATTTATTTATTCATTCATTCATTCATTCATTCATTCATTCTTGTTTCAGAACTTTTGTTTGTTTATTTATTTGTTTTTATGGCTGGTTCAGCCCACCCGGAGGGCAGGGCTGGCACAGCACATGGTACCAGGGATCGAACCGCGGTCCCTGAAGCTGCCCAAGCTTTCCCAAGCAGGCGCTTTAGACCACTGAGCCATCCCGCCGGGCCCCCCAAAAGATATTATTACCATATTATTATATTGACTCTTAATTCATCCTATGTTTAAAAATACTATGAGAAGCATAACAAACCAAGTTATTCTTCAACATGTTTTGCCATCTCTGCCACCTTTCTACCTTCAGTTTCATTCAGCAACCTTTGCTATTTATGCAAAAGGCACATTAATTTCTTTTGCTTCTATTTCTGCCTTCCTCCTACTTCATGACTCTGAATATGTTATATTTGGGAGCCTTTTACATTTTAATTACTTAATTCTGTCATTCTTCTGATAACACATTAAATATTACTTTCTTAGAAAATCCTTCTCATTCGCACCACCCCCTTTCTAGTTCCATATTATTTCAGTTCCTCTGGTTACTTTATTTCGTAGCTCTTTGTATTTTTCTTCAGAATAATATAACTACATATTTGTATGCTTATTGATTCATATCTATCTCTCCAACTAAAGTATAAATTTTTATAGAAATAGAAACTGTTTTGCTTGCAGAGGTGCAGCAGTTGTGAAATTTGTGTAGTACATTTATACCTTTATGTAGAATTATTTATTGCACAACTTTTATGTATCAGGAATTGTTATAGGCATTGTTGTTAATAGCAGTAACCAAAAGAATAAAAACTAGAAGAAAAGAAAAATGCCTACTTTCATACATCCAACATTCACGTAGAAAAGATAGGAAATTAGGAAAAGAGGGATGAGGACTGGGAGATAAAGAAGGGCTGACGACCCCAGTGATATGTAAGTTTTTAGTAAAACCCTAAATCAGTAAGGAAATGAGCCAGATGAGTCCCTGGGCAGAGAGCTTCACTGACAGGGGAAAATGAAAAGCTGGTAAATAAGGGGAATTGTGCCCAGTCCACTTCTGAATAAAACCAAAGAGCCTCATTTTTATGTAGTAAAAAAGAGAGGTCCCATGTTCAGAAAGATGACAAGAATTCACATCATTTAAAACATTGCGCGTTAGTCTAATAACTTACTAGAATGAAATTAGAAATCATGGGAGGGTTGTGAACCAGGAAGTGAAAGGACTTACACTTTACAAGTTACTTTGATTACTATTGAACACTTAGAAAAATAATGACTGTAATATTGTCATAATATTCTTCTTGAAATACTACTCACTTGTTCCATTTGGTGAATTGATTTTTTTTTTTAAATGTGAGAGAAGATATGGATTGTACTTCTTTTCTCGGTAATATCCACTACTGATTGATAGTATAAATACATGAAACATAACTCACATCTAAAAAGAAAGAAATGAATTTTGATTGTCTTAATTTGGCTTAATATTCATATTAATAAAACCTTGCCATTGACTGAAACATTGGAGTTTAAGTCTAGAATAGACTCAGCCTTGATAGGATATGAGATAAAAAATCAGTCAACTTTTAAATATTAGCAATAATTTATAATTAAATTTAAGAAAATCCTAGTTATAACACACAAAAAGATAGAATTCTTTTTATGTATTTAGTACAGGGTCTCACTACACAGATTGGATTTCTACTTATTCTCCTGTTTTCAGCCTCCCAAGCACTGGGATTACAGATGTGTACCACCACTCCCAGTCTCAGTCACAGTCTCAGTGCACCCCATGGGCTGGGTTGGCATGGCACACCATGGATAGAACCATAGTCCCTGCATCTGCCTAAGCAGGCGCTGTAATCTGCTGAGCTATCTGGGCTGCTCCAAAAAATAAAATTCTTAAAAATGCATTTCTCAAAAGTGCAACACATGGAACTAAAACTCTTAAGAAACATTGAAAGAAAATAAATAAGTGCATGAAAAACTGTTTGTAGAGTGGGAGACAATATTATTAAGGTAATAGTATTAAGTGTATTTAAAGATAAAATGCTATCCCCATCAAAATCTCAGAAAGTCATTGGTTAAAACTTGGCAAATTCATCCTGAAAATATTAGGCAATCAGAATAGCCAAATAATCTTAAAAAAGAATAACTGAGTTTGAAAATTCACAGTTCCTACTTTGAACTTGATTTAAAAAAAATGATGATGATAGGGAAATACAGGTGTGCAGATAAGTAAGATCAATGGAATATGACTGAGTCCAGAAACAAACTCATTCTTCAGTCAATTAGTTTTTGACATGGATGCCAAGACAATTCAGCGGAAAAACAATACTCTTTTAAAGTAATCTTGACATAATCCATATTCAAAGAATATATGTAAACAAAGCATACACAAAATTAAAATGAATCTAACATTTTGCCATCATTACATGTCACATGATATACAAAAACTAACTAAATGGTATTAGAACCAGAATATAAAACTTTTTGTGGTACTAGAGGCTGAAGAAATATGAAATGCTTAAGAAAAATATAATTATAAATCTTCATAACCTTGTATTAGTGAATTTTTTTAGTCATGCACAATTAATCAAAAATAGGTCATTTGGAGGCCAGCAAGATGGTTCAGCAGTCTAAAGCTCCTGCTTAGGCCAGCTTAGGCTATATATATATATATATATATATATATATATATATATATATATATGTATTATGCATATATACATATACAGTATATAATGTATTTATATTACATTACAATTATATACATTATAATGTATATACATTATATAATGTATATGTATATATACACATATATATATATGTATATACATACATATATATATACACATATATATATATGTATATACATACATATAAACCATGTACAGCTTTTTATAGAACTTTTGTCAGTATCAGCCGTCTGGTTGAGGTTGCGTGACCAACTTGCTCTCTGTGAAAGCCTGAGAAAATGTTTTCTTGCTAGGTGACTCTCCTTAGGCACTATATATGTATATATATATATATATATATATATATATATATATGCTCATATTCATTTGGACTGTACTGAAAATGAAGAACTGTTGTGTTTAAGTTATTATCCAGAAAGTAAAAACAACCACAAAAATGGAAGAAAATATTTTCAAGTAATATTCCCAATAAAGGACTCAGATTCAGAATATAAGTCTTGCAATGCAACAATAAATAGACAGCCCCCTTAAAAGTGAGCTAAAGATTTTAGTGTCATTTATTTAAGGAAAGATGCACAAGAAGAAAATGCTGAAGACCTTTAGTCATCATGGAAATGCCGATAAAACCACAGTGAAGTGGCTATCATAGGTGTAGGTAGTAATGGTGTAGTGAGATTGCAAAGAGATTGGAAATGCCATGAGTTCCAAGTATGAATGCAAAAATCATATAACTGCTTTGGAATATGACTGTTGCTTTGAATTTCTGCTTGTAGCCCTATCATTCTGGGCAGTGGAGGCTGCAGGACTGTTAATTTCAAGGCTACTCTGGGCAACAACTCTCTTAAAAGGTAGAAGAGACTGAGGATGTATCTCAATGCAAAGACCCTGAATTCAATTCCTAGTACCACACATTAAAAATAAATAAACCTAGAGTTATTATATGACTTAGCAATTTTATTCCTAGGAATTTAAGAAAATTAAAAACAAAAATCCATGTAAGAATCAGTACATGAATGCTTATGATAACATTATTCATAGTAGACAAGATGTAAATACCCCAAAATATTATTTGATCATTGGAAGTGCAAAATTAGTATAAATATAAAATGAAATTTCATTGAGACATAAATAAAAATAAAACACTGATATGTGCTATAACATGGATGGCCCTTGAAATGATACTAGGAGGCCACAAATGAAGGACCACATTGTAGATGTTAACCATTTTTCTAAGATGTCCAGAGTCAGCAAATTTATAAAGATTGCTGTAGATTGTTAGTTGCCTAGGGTTGATAGAGGTGAAGAAAACTTGCCCTGCCTCCTAATGGGAATGAAATTCCTTTTCTTTATTACTTTTAATAAGAAATAACAATGCAACAATATCAAAACATACTAGTAGTACATTCCCAATAATTAATGCAATGCATATTGTTCTCACTGTAGTAGTTAGAGCTCAGGATGCAGACATGATAATTTTTCTAATCATTGATACAAAAATTTCTTTTCGTTGAACTAAGAGAAAGTAGTTGTATATAAAGTTGAATATTTCATAATTGTCATGGGTTATTGGTAGAACTGGCAATGTCAGAAGCTGTTGATTTAAGCCTTGTACAGCTCAGCATTCTAATCTAGCTTTCCATTTTATGCCTTGTGGTTAAACTTTTCTGCTGGGTGGTTAAGGCCAAGTTTAAGTATGACATATATAACAAAACATGGAACTTTTGTGTCTCCCAAGGTCAGTCAAATCCCCTCAGGCTTTACCTGGAAACCATGTACAGCATTTTGTAGAACTTTTGTCAATATCAGCCATCTGGATGAGTCACAACCATTGCTTGACCAATTTGGTCTCTGAGAAAGCCTGAGAAAAGTTTTCTTGCTAGGTGACTCTCCTTAGGCACACTATACATTATCTATCCCTTTTCTCTTGGACCCCATAATCTCCTTGAACAGAAAATTTGGGAAACCACTGAGTTACAGGATGTGACAGTATACCTTCTCTTATGTCCTGAGTCCTCATTGACCTAGCAGGGTTAGGACCAAAATAGTGGCTATCCTTGTAGCCCTTCTTTTTCTCTTAATTTTTGGTCTGTAAACTTATGTTCTTAACTCTCCAGAAGAGAAGCTTAGTGATATTATTACTGTATAACATAGGTATTTGAGCTTAACATCACTGTCAGACTTCTTTTCTGAGTGATGAATATCTCAAAATAAAGTTACTAGATAAAGAAATTTGTGATATATTAATGCCTGCTAAATTGTGTGTACTAATCAATACATAACTGGGTAGCTGATATTTACTTTTTATTTCTATGAATATTGCCATTGACATTTTGATGGTGGTTATATTAAATCTTATATATTGGTTTGGGTAGCATAGACATTTTACTGATTCATAAACATTGGATAATCTTTGCTTAATTTTATTTTCAATTTCTCTCATTAATGTTTTATATTATCATAATAGCTGTTATGATATACATGATACATGTTATTTGATTAAATTATTCCTATATAATTTTTGATGTTATTATAATTATTTATAGAAATAAAGTCAATGAAACATAACAGTGGCCAATTAAGTGAACTTCAAAAACAGAAGAATGAATTGATAGAAGAATTAATTGCTCTCCAAAGAAAACTTAAAGGTATTATTTTCATAACTTATTTTGCTAGCAAATACATACATTTGCTAACAAAATGGTTAAATCTTATAAAATGTGTTTACTGATTGATAATAGGGCGAGTATTAATATAGAAAAAAAAATAGGTACAGAACTAATTAGATCAGTGTTAAAGGTGGTGTTCTTTTTGTAACAAAATGCAGGGCCAGCCAAATAGCTCAGCAGATTAAGGGGCGTGCGAGAGGCTCAGAGGTCAGAGGCTTGATCCCCAAGCCTTCCCTGACAGCCCTGCCCCTGGGGCATGCAGAGATAATTGAAAATGGTCACCCGTAATCCTAGCTCTTGGGAGGCTGAAAACAAGAGGATCACTATGAGTCCAGTCTATGTAGTGAGACCCTATAGACCCTGTATCCCCTGTCCTAAATGCATAATAATGAAAAAATTCATCTTTTTCATTTCTTTATTGTGATATTAAAGTAGAAAAATTGATAACAACAAGTATGATGTCCTGGCTAATGCAGTGCAGTTAGCAATAACAATAGCACAAATACAGGCTAGCTACTGATCAACTGTGCTAAGTATTAACTTGATACCTTCAACCATAGGAACAAGTTCTGCCATTAAATAACAAACCCCAACATATACTAGGAACTTGTGTGCAGTGAGTTTCCTCTCACAACAAGATGAGTATTTTTATCCTTCTGAAGGGAATTTAAGAGGGATGGGGACAAAGCATCTACATAAATCAGGACAAATACAGTAAAAGCAAGGCTAGAGGGCAATGGATGAACAACCTGGCTTTGGGAAACTGAAGAAGAACACAGGAGAGCAAGAATGAGAGAGAGTTAAAGAATATTGAAGCAAACCACCAAAAGAAGAAACATTGTGTACTGACATGAAAATATCATAAAATCAAGAGGCATAGTTGAGGAAAGGGAGAAAGAAAAAAGAATGAAACCAAAAGATAAGAGACCTAAATGCTGAAAAGAAAACAAATAAACACAAAAATCCAATCAGAAAAGGGAAAACCAATGAAACAAACAAAAAATACTAATACAATTCCTTCGGTGTCCACAGTTCTGCTGTAGTGACCAAGCTGCATCCCAGAAATGTGCTGTGCAATCCTGCCAGGTTTGCAGTAGGCTTTGGGCTGGCTATGGGCCTGATGTTGGCCTCTGGATGTGGGTTCTGGAACTGGCCTTAAGCTGACAATGATATACATGTCCACTTCTTCCTAAAGTGATTGTATCTGTGACAGTGTCCTAGTTGCTATGGTGCCCTTGGGTAGGGAACACCTAGAGTTACTCCCAGACCTGTGTATAGTTGGCTCTTTCTTGACCTTTCACAATTTCCTGTTCCATAACACTGACTCCTTGGACATGCAGGTCATTAGATAGGGGAGTACCTTTGTTCTGCTGCAGGCCAGGACTGCTTGCCTGCTTGTGGCTCTGGGCCAAAGGCTGCTCTCCTGGTCTCAGTCCAGGGGGATACCTCAAATCCTTTGTATTTAGGGCTAAGACTGGCTTCTGGTGGCTACCCAGAGTGCAGTCAAGGTGGTCTCATTTGGTCCAGCTATTCCCGTTATTCTTCCAGGAAGAATTTAAAACATCATATCATAACAATATATGTGTACCCATGTTTATAGCAGCACAAGTTTGTAACAGCGAAATCTTGGAAGCAACTCAAATACCCACCAACCAAATAATGGATAAAAATGATGTGGATTTCTTATAAAAAAGTGGACTAAAGTGCCTGCTTCAGCAGAGCACAGTGGCCATGTGTTTGATCCCCAGTGTGCTGTACTGGCCCTGCCCCCGGAGTGTTCTGAGATGACAGTTGAGACTGGACATGGTGGCACATGCCTGTAATCCCAGCACTAGGGAGACTGAAAACAGAAGAATCACTATCAGTCTGATCTATGTAGTGAGGCCCTGAACATCCTGTAGACCCTGCCCTAAATACAGGGGGAAAAGATAATGATCGACCTGAGATATTCCTAAGTAAATGTATGTACATTGAGACCATAGTCTTTAAGTGAAATAAATGGCACACAGTGTAAATATTGCATTGTCTCTCTGGCATGAGAAACTGAAAGAGTAAGGAAATGCACAACAGATACTGTGAAATAGAAATTATTCAAAAGGAAAGAGGAACCAGGGAAGGGAAAGATGAAAAGGAGGAGAAAAGAAAAAGTTATGAAAGAAGGACAAAATGGGAACAACACTGTGTAATTGAGAAGGATTGAAGGGAGGGATAGGGCTTTGGTTAAAAAAAAAAGAGGAATTAAGGTATATCATGTACAGGTACAAATTCCCTATGATACATATTAAATACATAGCATCAGCAAACTACTTCTCAGATGAATGAATAAAAATAACCTTTAGGTTTAATTTTTAAAATACAGGAATTTTGGGACTGGGGAAATAGCTCAGTGGAATAAATGCTTTTCCTGGTCCCACCAAAAAAAAAAAAAGAATTATGATTTTTTTTTGTTTAGTTCTTAAGGATGAAGAAAAAGAAGCAATTTATATGACCAAATACCTAGAGGCAGAGAAAACAAAAATCAGTGAAAAGCCTCAAAATGATGCTGAATGCCTAAGGTAAGAATTGTCTATTTTATTTATTTATTTATTTATTTATTTATTTATTTTTGTGGGGCCGGGGTTCAAACTCACGACCTTGCACTTGCCCAGCAGGCACTTGTGCCTCGGAGCTATCTCCCCAGCTCCCAAGAATTGTCTATTTTAATTTCATATTAATAGTAATAATTTTTATATTTAATTGTACTGGGAATTGAGCTCAGGACTTTGCACTTATCAGGTAGATAATTTTTAAAATTAGAAAGATTTGAACATAAAGATAAGTGTATTCATATTTTTTTAAAGTTCCAGGTAGTGGCAGTGTTTTCTCTATGTGTATTAAAACGCTTGTAGCTAAGCAAGGACTTTACCGGCTAGCAGGTGCTACATGTAAGTTCATGATACATTAGACTGATGATGGTGAAATTAATTTTATCTTTTCTTACATCCTATGGATTTTTACTTGCATGCTAGTAACTAAGCCAGCTTTATTATTCCTGCCTTTTGAGAGAAACACTTGAAATTATGTGTAATCTTTGGAGATTCTAAAGAAAAAATCAGTCTATTTTACTTGAAATTGTCACTGTTGTTTTTCCGTAAAAAATGGAAATGTGTTTTCCATATGGGATATTTAGATGCTTTTTATATATCAGGATAATGGAATAATGTCAGATATTTGAAATGACAATCTTAAAACATGAGGAAAAATACCTCAAATTTTAACATTTGGCTATTTTTATTGAAAATTCAGGGTCATGTTTTCTGGATTCTAAGTTTTATAGAAACTCCTATGCATTACAGGTATAAGAAATAAACCTCCTTACTGAATCAATGAAGAGGTGAATGAAATCTTTCACATAAATCTTATAGTAAAAATGTCCACTGGACCTGAACAAATGCTTCCTCTTAATAGTCCATTGCTTTAGGCTAGGATTTTAGTAGATAGTGAGGAAGTATTTGCAATTTAATTTTATGTTAAGTTTTATAAGCATAAAATATCAATCTCTTGAGTGATGTGTATAATGCAGAATGCATTTCTGTAATGTCAGTCTGCTCATTGATTTCGTTACACTTTTAAAACTGATAATGCACACTGGTATCATTACACATAGCAGTGTGAAGGCTTCAAATATGAATTCCAGTTTTGTGGGTTTATTACTCAGTCATAAAAATTTTCCCTGAGTTAAAATTAAACACAGAAAGTCTGCTATAGAGTGCTTTTTGCCTCACAAATGATAACAGAAGTAATTGATAGAAACATCAACCCATGCATCTAATCTAATCATTCTGAGCACTCAAGAGTTGTAGCTTTGTGAAGAGCATGTTTGCAATAGAAACTGCACCAAAATTAATCTGCATCTGCCACTGAGAGTTTAAATGCATCTGTGGTAGCAGAGTTGTTGCCTCTTCAGTGAAAAAGTCTTCCAGTTAAATTGGTCATTGAGGTCGTATTGGTGGTCCTTAGATTTATAAGAAGGCATAAACACATGGCATTAAAATGCTCTCAATCTCTCAAAAAGGTAGCTGATATATACATTTAAGTATATGTGCTTTTTTCCTTTTACTACATATACACATATACTTATTTTTAAATTATGAGAGCAGGATAAATTGAGCAAAATCTTCAAGCACTAAAAAATTCAAACACTACCAAAGTATACAAAATCAACCCATCTTCTCATCACCTTATTGTGATGCATCAGGTTTGACCACTTTAAAGGTTTGGTATGTACTTGCCAGATTTTATTTTTTTTGTATTTGTGTATGGGAACATGTACTCAAATATATTCTTGGGTGTTCAGCAAAAAAATAAGGTCATAAACCCATATTTACTATTACATAGTATGCTTTATTCCTCAGCAAAATATAGACATTTTCTGCAGTAGTTTGTACTAGTGAATTTTACTTTCAGTATCATCGCATGGAGATAACATACTTATCTACTTTTTTCCGTGAATTGTTGCAAGTGCATTTCCTAAATATCCATACTTACACACATTTCTTTAAGTGTTTCCTTAATGATTTGCAGGAGTATTTCTGTAACATTGTTTATAATGAGCATCATTTAATTAATAGGAATTGTTGACCAGCCTTTACTTAGATAATAGTCCATATTTGCTTTGCTCTTTGTTTTCAACAATGCTAACTCAAGGTAGAAAAATGTAATGAAATCTTAGGTCTAAAGTTTCTGTAAAAAGCTAGCCAAATTATATCTGTACCCAACCCATATTATCTTTTTTGAACATATATAAAATATACCTATATATTTTGTTGAATATTTCTGTTGACTCTGCATCTTTTCTTGTTGAACTTCATCATTTATTCACTAATAGAAATCTCTCTACAGCATTGATTATATTGCCTTGAAGTGAATAGAGATTCCCTGTTTTGTGAATTCTTGGCACATATTATAGTTATTAGATCATAGGACTTTTTTTTTTTTTCAGCCCCGAGGATGGGACTCTAGACCTTGTACTTGCCAGCCAGGTGTTTATATGGCTGAGCTATGTCCCTGGACCATGGGGAAAATTTTGATACTAAATTCAATAGATTATTTTTAAAGCCATATTCTGAAAAAATGTTCTCATCTGTTTCCTAAGTTTTGCAACCATTTTGAATATTATGCAAGTATAAACAACATTATAGTGATAAATTTCTAAATTAATTGGTCTCTGATAATATCATACAAGTTTGGATTTTTTTCATTTTGTATGTTTGCCTTTATAAACAAATCCACTTTTGTGTGATATTGGGGAAGATGACAGAATATATATGGCAAAAAGAGACTCTCAATCCAAGCAACTAAAGTTTGGAGTAAGGAATAGCTCGTGAGATTCCTTCCTTTTTCAGCATGACACTATGTCAGACCTACACAACCATGAAGGTTCTTACATGTCTGGACTAAGAGAAATCATAAATTAAAAAAACCTTGATAATTCTGCTTTCACAAATTTGATTTTTACACCCACATTAAGAAATAAATTATATATCAAAGGGAACCATGAGACTATTTTATTTATTTTGTCTTATTTTACTTTTTGTGGAACTGGGGATTGAACCTGGGACCTTGCACTAGTCAGACAGGCACTTGTGTCCCTGAGCTATCTCCTTGGCCTATAAGACTACTTTAGACTTCACTGAAGTAGTTTTGTGTTTAAACAGTATAGTAAAATAATATTCATATGAATCGATTTACAGAAACAGTATTAAGAAAGTCAAGCCATGAAAAAAAAATACTGGAAAACAGAAAAACTACATATGAAACCTCAGGTATAACTAAGGAAACCAAAATGGACATGAGTAATATGTCATGTTTAACATAGAAAATTTAAAATCCTTTGTGTCAGAAATGTCAAGAAGGAATGGAAAACTGGGTAGAATTATAGTATTTTTGGTACTATGACATGTAAGAGATAACAGTTTGTAGAGTTTTTCATTTATGCTTTTATGCAAGAAATGCATTAGACAACTCCTTTCTACTATGCACCTTACTGCATTAGATAATAAGAATATTCACATAAATAAAACAAGTTAATTCAGGTGTAGTGCTTATCAATAAAAGTCAAACCACTAAATCGTACATGTATCAAATATTCATTGTTTTTAAATGAGCATATTAAAATTAGCAAAGTTATAGTATAGAGATCACTCAGCTATCACTCTCAGTATACATTGTAAATTGAATATTTGAAATGAAATTGAGATACTTCATGAACTCCATCCTAAAGAAAGCCATTTTAAGTGTAGGAGCTTTATGCCTAAAGAATATTAATAATAATGTTATTTATAGTAAAAAAAGAAAAATTGAAATGCTTTGTCATAAATGAATAAGTTAACTATGATGTAGCCACTTGGATTGCCATGTGTTTATCTTAAATGGTATAAGTTGGCATACATCATTTATTGGAGAAAATGTATGGTGGTATTAAGCAAAACCAAAGCAAAATAAACAAACCAAAAACTAAGAGGAATTGTATGGTTGCTGTTGTATGGAAACTAAGGACTGTAATGAAATATCCCTAAGTTTTAACAGCATTTATTTTTAGTGCTAGGACATAGGTTGAAATTTGCCCATATTTCTACTTAAATTGTAGTTGTATGCAGTCTGATAACTAAAAATGTATGTTGTTAAGGTTTTCTATGTCATTAAGAGGTAACTGAAAACAATTTTGAAATGGTATAGCAAATCATTAAAGTACTATACATGGAACATAAATTTTGTTTAGGAAACTAGCAGTGTTAACTCATTGATGTCATAATTTGTTGATTCAAAGAAGGTATCAGTAATCAGTGCAAGCTACTTTAGGTATTATGCAGTAGATGAGAGAACTTTGTGTCTCTTGTAGTGGGTCAGCCTATGCAGTGAAGCATAGTTTCAGCTTATCACTGTACTGCTAGCTGCAAATGTATTAATATTCATAACTTTATCATCTAGCTTCTTTTAAAGCTAGCAATAGCAATATGTTCTTTAAATGTAAACCTAAATTCCATAGCTTGATTATATGCTGAATAGAGAAATGCTTGCTATGATTTGCTGTGAATGTCCTTAATTTCATTCTTATTAGGAGGTAACTGAAAAAGAGAATAGTGACCACCTAATTCTGATGGGCTTAAAAAAATCTTACAGAATATATAGTCTATTTCAAGTATAGTAAAGCAAGTTCTGATGGTGGGAAGAAAGAGCTTTACCATTTTATTTGAAAAAGTAAATATTAAAATTAGACCTTACATACATTATAATAACATAATGTAAATAATAGTGTATCAACCACAACACATTGTAGCTTAACACATAGCCTTCCACATATTCTTTAAAATATTTAATACTAATGTTATATTTGTATAAACATGTAATATTCAAAATGAAGTTACTCACTCTCCTTCTTACCTCAGTAGACCTTCAGGATTCTTATTCACTATCAAATTCCTAAAAGCTCATGCCACAAAG
Organism: Myocastor coypus; assembly: GCA_004027025.1. Lineage (NCBI taxonomy): Eukaryota > Metazoa > Chordata > Mammalia > Rodentia > Myocastoridae > Myocastor > Myocastor coypus. The sequence continues at coordinate 2,185 of PVJA010043166.1, read as the reverse complement.
ACCTTCACATATGTAGCATATTATTTCCTTGTCCATTCTTATTTTAAATATTATATTTTCTTTTTCAAGTGGGTCCTAAAATAATACATTTAAAGTATAAATAATTTGGAAATATAAGGGAGCCAGTTAAAATATTACCAAAAGTTTGTATCAAGTACGATTTCTTCTTTATCCCATACTCTTACCCCAGATGTAATCAGTGCTCAATGTTGTATTTTCTATTGTACATATATGTTATATGACATATTTGATTCATATTCTTGCTTATTTTATTATGGCATTTGCTTAAGTTTATGTCATATAGTTGGCTATAAACCCATTTCTCTATATATGCAAGCCTAACCATTTCACTATATTTTTTATTAAATAAAACTATTATACTATCTCAAACATGTTATTTTTCAATATTGTTTCTAAAATGTACCCATGTTTGTGATTGTAGACAAATGAATACACTACAGATATTTTCTATCTCAATACTATTTGGAGTATTTCCAGCTTCTTGTTATTGCAACAATTGTGTGTGCACTAGTGTACATGTGTAGGAGTTTTGCTGTGTCTCTGCAATTGAAGAGTGTTATAGGATCTGAATGTTGAACTTCAAGATATTGACAGGCCATTTTCCAAGTGATTAAATCAAATTATACTCACATTAAATTCCATTTGATTTCCATCCTCAATATTTTGCTTTCAGAACATTTTTCTCATATATATATATATATATATATATATATATATATATATATATATATATATATTTCATATATAATATATATTATATTTCATATATTATATAGTGTATATGAATATATACATATACATATTCCTTATTGTTTCCTTTGTTGGAAAATTTGGGTCAGTTATTTCCACTTATTAGATTTTCTTTTTTCTTTTCTTTGGGCTGGGGAAGGGTTGATAGAATGCTCAGGGTCTCACTACTAGATCAGACTTGTAGTGATTTGCCTGTTTACAGCCTTCCGAGAGCTGGGATTACAGGTGTGCGCACCAAGCCCAATCTCAATTGCTATCTCAGCACACCCTGGGGGTGGGGCTGGCATAGGAGGTCTGAGGATCAAACCCTTGCCCCCTGCACCCGCTTGTAGGTGCTTTAATCTGCTGAGCTATTTGACCAACCCTTGATTTTCTTTACGTTATAATAGTCTATTTCTTTTAGAGTAAATTTGGAAAGTTATATTGTTATAGAAATATATTTGTTTCATATAAGTTTTTAAAATTCATGGCACAAAGTTGTTCTTCATATTTTTCTCATTTAGGAGAAATAGCACCTGTCTTTTTCAAGTGTTTTGTGAACACTTATAAAACCTTTACATATCAATTAACCAATCATGTACCTATTTATATTATGTGTAGCCATGGTTCAGTTTTGGGAATTTCCATTCTCTTTGGTCAGTTATTTTATTTCTGTGCAGCACTGCCTTGATTACTACTAAATGCATACTATACAATTTTAACACTTTATGTACTGTTTTTGTAATGAGTTGGAGTAAGGTAGGGCATCCTCTACATGTTATTTGGTTTCTTTACCGAGAGTGTTGTGGATATTTGTATCCCTTTCATTTTTTCCATACATTTTTAAATGTGAAAATTTTCTGTGATGCTGATTATATTAATTCCAACTCATCCTGCAGTTGACTTTGGAAGAATTGACCTAATTATTAAAATGAGCCCTTCTGTCAAGAAATTTAGGGTGCTTCCATTGATTTAAATTTCCTTTAAAATACTTTATTGTGCTCACTTCGGCAGCACATATACTAAAATTGGAACGATACAGAGAAGATTAGCATGGCCCCTGCGCAAGGATGACATGCAAATTCATGAAGCGTTCCATATTTTTTTCCATAACAAAGAACAACTAAAGAATTTCATGACATCAAAGCCAGTGCTACATAATATTCTGACAAATATTTTAGAAAGGGACCAAAATGACCTGAATCCAACAAATGAGAACAGAAAGATCCCACCAAATAGAGTAGCCAACAAAAAATAGGAGGAAAAATTGGTAAACACTAGCGAATAAGAGTCATGTCAGCCATAAGTCAATACATTTCAATTATAACCATCAATGTAAATGGACTCAATTCTCCAATCAAAAGAAGTAGACTTGTAGAGTGGATAAGGAAACAGAGCCCAACAATATGCTGCATACAAGAAACACATTTAACCC
>PVJA010043165.1:0-16925 GCA_004027025.1 Myocastor coypus | reverse complement strand
AAAAAAAAAAAAAAAAAAAAAAAGTGAACTCAAGGCCAGCCTAAACTGTATAGTGAGGCCCTGTCTCAAAAAGACAAAAAATAAATTGAATGAATGAATGAATCAACCGATCAATCACTTGAGGGCTAATAGTTCAGTGGAAGGGGACTTGCCCACTAAGTACAAGGCCTTGGGTTCAAGCCACCAAAAAAAGGAAATACACACAAAGCCAATGATGCTTGAATATAATCAATTCTCAACATGTAACTATCAATATAAAGAAAACAAGAGAAATAACAACCAACTAAGTGATATCCCAAGGAGGTAATCAGTCAAACTCAAGTTCCTATCATTATCACTAGCATGTCCTCCAAAAAGAAGGTTGAGGAAAGATACTTATGGAGCCTTGGCAATGAAATGTTATGTATAAACCTTGTTTACATCCTGTTTTGGTTTTTTTGGCAGGATCTCACTAGTAGCTCTGACTCAGAGTGATCCTCCTGCTTCTTGCCTCCCAAGTGCTGAAATTAAAGGCATGTGCCACCACATCCAGACTCCATCCCAGGGCTTGGCTCAAACACCAGGTGGGTCAGGAATCAAACCCTGGTCCCTTTGCTTCCCTAAGCAAGTGCTTAGTCTGCTGAGCTATACCAAGGACCCAGATCCTGTTTCAAAGAAATCTGACCATTAAAAAAAAATAAAAATGGCTATTTGCAATAAGCTAAACTAGATACATTAAGTATGACAGAATATAAAAGTTTTTCTTTCAGGGCCCGGCGGGATGGCTCAGTGGTCTAAAGCACCTGCTTGGGGAAGCTTGGGCGGCTTCAGGGACCGCGGTTTGATCCCCCGCACCACATGCTGCGCCAGCCCAGCCCTCGGGGCAGGCTGAGCCGGCCATGAAAATGAGTGAATAAACAAACAAAGGTTCTGAAACAAGAAAAAATTAAAAAAAAAAAAAAAAAATTCTAAAAATGTTTCTCTTTCACCTTTTTCTCATCACTACTCTTCTTTTGGAATAGGAATCTTTTATTTACATCTGAGTGCCTGGTCATATTGCATGTAAGTACTATGTGATCAAATGACTCTGGTTATGTTAGTATTTCTCTGAAAACAGAATAAGTAATATGCACTTATGTTTGCAAATAAAATCTACTATAAAAGCTTGTGTGGGGCTGGCAAGATAGCTCAGCGATCTAAACAGCCTGTCTAGGCAAGCTTAGGCAACCTCAGGGACCATGGTTCGATCCTCAGCACCACATGCTATGCCAGCCCCACTCCCAGGGCAGGCTGAGCTGACCATGATATAAATAAAATAAAGTTTAAAAAAAAAATAGCTTATGTTCATATAGTACTTTGTCTAAGAGCCTTTTTTTTTTTTAGCCTTTTTGAGACAGGGTCTCTATGCAGTTCAGGCTGGTCTTGAGCTTACATTTGTAGCTCAGGCTGGTCTCGAACTCACACCAATCCTCCTGCCTTGGCTTCCCAAGTGCTGGGATTACAGGTGTGTAAATGCTATAATTTTCAATGTTCTCGGCTTAGACAATGAAAATTTTTTTCCATTTATGTATTTGGTATAGGATCTGACTATGCAGCTAGGACTCATAATGAACCTCCTGTTTTCAGCCTTCTCAGTGCTGGGATTACAGGCATGTATCACCACAGCCAGACCTAAGGGCAGGACTGGCACAGCATGCAGGACTGGGGATTGAACCTTGGTCCCTGTGCTTGCCAAAGAAGGTGATTAGTCTGCTGAACTATCTCACTAGGCAATAATAAACTTTTAAGATGACGTACCTCAACCTAACTGTAAGGGAAAGCTAAGAAATCTAAAAATCCAGTTAAACATCTCAAATGAAGACATCTAAATGTAATTTTATTTTTATAATTACATATTAATCACCCCACAGTGTGACATACTGCCTTTTTTTTTTTTTCAAAGACAGGATTTTGCAGCAGACCCGGCTGGCCTCAACTTGCAACAATCCCCCTGCCTCAGCTCCTGAGTGCTGAGACTAAAGAGTGTCCCACCATGCTCGGTTGACATTGAAAATGCACTTCATATGCCAAAAATGGCACATCCTCCTCAGACTAAGACTGTCTAGCTTGTGTCACCAAGATCCTGACAGGCATCATTAGATAATAACATACATACCACTTAAATAAATCCTAAAAGTTCCTTTTAACAATTCCATCCTTTAAAGTTTACTGAAAATGCTACATACCTTTCTGCTCTTTGGCAAGCTGCTCAGCTTGGTCCCAAATTTCAGTGGCATAGAGAAAGTTGGATGTAACTTGAACATAGCTGGCTGCCATCTGGTGGATTTTCTGTGGAATGGTCACTGAAGAACCACTTGCTGAACTACTGCCCCCAGAAGAATAATTTCCCGAATTGCCTGGTGACAACTTTGGAGACACAGGGGAAGGCATCCCAACAGCTTTGCTACACACAAGAGAAAATTGGAAGCTAGTTTACACAAACATCATGAAATCAGTGTATTACTGGTCTTTCCTAGATGAAATCTGTTTCATGATTCTGGTCACAAACTGAACTGGATCACAGCCAAATCAAATTTCCCCATAAGGTCATCATTGAACCTAGCCACTGGGAAAATTTATTATTTTTCTTTTTCTTTTTTTCCTTGAGCTCACTCTGTAGCTCAAAAAATTGTTTTTTTGTTTGTTTGTTTTGTTTTGGTTTTTTTTTTGCTTTTGCAATACCAGGAATTGAACTTGGGATCTTCCACTTGCAGGCAGGCCTTTATGCCACTGAGCTATTGCCCCAAGCCTAAGCAATGAATTTGGCTCTTGTCCAGTTTGGTCTGAAACCAGTCATGGAAAGAATTAAGTTCGTGAATGGAGGTACCACTGTGCCAAAGGTCATTGTGAACTGTTACTTAGATCTTTTGCCTTAATGAATGGCAAGAGAACAAGAAATGGGAGATAATTGAAGAAGTTAAATGCTCTATTAATAGTAGTTCAAACCTTGAAAGCTTTATCCTGTCACTTTAGTTCAGCACACATTTCACCTATTTAGGCATGTAATCATGCATTTTTCAGATCATTCTGTAGAAGAGTAGGTAGAATTCACAACCCTCTAAATTTTGGTAGTAGGTGAGAACATTTTTTGAGTTCCATTATTTGTAGCACTTTCCTAATTGAACCACGTTATTCAAAATGAACAAAGATGTACATAGGCCCCTCAATCAACTCAAGCTTTTTGCCAATTAAATATTCAACACATTATAATATTACATTGCAGTGGTACTAAAATTTGAAACTGCCCCAAATTATCATGATCACAACACTAAAGTAGGAAAAACAAAGGTTCAGAAAGAAATGTACTTATGTATGTGTGTGTGTGTGTGTGTGTGTGTGTTTGGGGGCATCTCTTCTCTTTTTGAGACAGAGTTCACTATGCAGTTCAAGCTGGCTTTGAACTTAGTGTGTGTGTATGTGTGTGTGTCTTGCTGTATATCTCACACTGGCCTTGAACTTGTAGTGGTCCTCCCACCTCAGTCTCCCAAGTGCTAGGATTTCAGGGCGTGTACCATCACCATTATACCAACTTCTTGTGTGTGTGTGATACTGGGGATTGAACTCAAGACCTTGTGCTTGCCAGGCAGGAGCTTATGCTGCTGAGCTATGTCCCCAGCCCTTGTTTATATATTTTTAACTGTACTTTTAGGACTGTAAATTTGGTTAGGAAAATATAAACAAGGCAAAGACTGAATGTCAATTCATATAAACATAATAAATGAACAGACAACTTTACAAAATAAAAAGGTTTCATGATCTTTTGCCTCCTTTTGGTGTAGTTGGGATGAGGAAAAGCCACAATCATGCCCCTAAATTCTGGGAATACCATGCCTGAGTAAGGTTCACTGAAATAAACCTAAGCAAGTACAGAAATGAAACCGAGAAGGGCTAAAGTGTTGTTAAAAATTCAAGTATCTGCAGGTAAAAATGCTTCATCTCTAATCATTCTATAACTGTACTTATATTTTTAAATAGGAAAAGAAAACTTTTTAAAATATTTGGGGAGGGTGTAGCTCAGTGGTAGAACAAATGGTAGTATACACAAGGTCTTGCCTAGGTTTAATCCCCAGAACCAACAAACGGAGAATGAATGCAATACTAAATATTAACTTTTAATAAAGTAGTTGCCATGTTCTCATTTTTGGTAAGTAGATCTCTGGCCATTCTACTTACACATCACACATAAATAAGCCTATTTCAAACAGCTATTATATGTATGCAGTACTGGAGTTGTAACTCAGCGCCGTACCAGTGAGCTACAGTTGCAGCTCTTTTTTTCGAGACAGGGTCTCACTATGCAGTTCAGGCTGGCCTTGAGCTCACTTTTGTAGCCCAGGCTGGTCTCGAACTCACACTGATTGTCCTGCCTCAGCCTCCCAAGTGCTGGAATAGTTGCAGCTCTTTTTTAAGTTGAAGTGCCTCACCTAATTAGTCCACTCTGGGCTTGAACTTGCAATCTTATTTCAGTTTCCAAAAGTGCTGGGATTACAGGTATGTGCCATCACACTTGCTCCAAATAATACTTTATAGTATAAAATTTGACCTACCTTCCTAAGCCAGGGGACGGTGCTTGAGAATTATTGTAAGAATTCTGCAGAAACATAAAATATACTTAATGAACAAAAAGTCAAAAATATTACTACTTATAAAATGCTAAATATATCTAAAAGCACTGGGCCAGAGCTAATCTTAAGATGATCTATCAATTGACAACACTAAAATGTGTGTTTGTACATGCAAAACTGAAAAGATGTTATACAGAGAAAGCTGGGATGTCCTAGAAAAGTATACAAAAAAGCAAGGGAAGGAGTAACATAAAAGAGGAATTGACAGAGAGATGAGTTACATTATGTACAAAGAGGCGGCGGAAAAGAGAATGTGTGTGTCTCATATAGTTTGCCTAAAGCAGAGAGTTTAAACCAGGAATGAGAGACAGAAGAACCCTAAAGACCTAACCAGAAGGACAACAGTGAGGGGCTCCAAGTCATAACCAGAGCAGACCTTTAGGAGGATTTATGTGGTCCTTGCCTGAAAAACTTAACGTGTTGTAGGAAATTAAAATAACAGTCTAAAGTAGTATGGTACAAAAAATAAAAGATTACTTCAAAGATAAATATGGCTGCTGCATACAATCACGTAAGTTCCACATTAAGAAATAAACTTTCCCAATAAATCTCAAACATATTTCAGAGTTCTGAAACAGCTCCTCCCCTCCCATGTCCTATGTATAAGACCACTTCTAGGGAAGGAATAGAAGACTTTACAAATTTTGTCTCCTGGGGCATGAATCCTCCTCATTTGCATGCTTACCTTCAGGTGCTCTGTCAGAGTCTTTGAGTACTTCAAAGCATTTTCCTTCTTCAGTTTGAACAGCCTCAAGTACAGCAAAGACTGGCATCTCAGGCTAGCCAATGGAAAAGGCAGCTTATTTACCAGGACAGCAAACTCTGGCCACAACTGCATAGAAAACTTGCACTCCATGTAAGAGTAGACTGGCTCTTGCAGGAGTGTAAGACTAAACATCAGGGTGGACCTCAACACAGTGTCACCAACACTAAGCTCAGACATAAACCAAAAAGTGTAATCTCATTGTAGTGGGAAGGGAACATGGTTTAAAAAACCCCCAAAGATTAGCCTTCAATTAGTAATGTTCACAAATCAAAACTTGGCCAAGAATTCCAGAGTATAATCATAAAATAAGGCACCTAAAAAATTGATATTCTCCAAGCCAAACTATAATCTAAAAATTAAGAAACAGGGGCCTGGCGGGATGGCTCAGTGGTCTAAAGCACCTGTTTGGGAAAGCTTGGGCGGCTTCAGGGACTGCAGTTCAATCCCCGGCACCACATGCTGCTCCAGCCCTGCCCTTGGGGCAGGCTGAGATGGCCATAAAAATGAGTGAATAAACAAACAAAGGTTCCGAAACAAGAAAAAAAAATTTAAAAAAAAAAATAAATAAAAACAAATAAATAAATAAATAAAACTCTTTAAAAAAAAAATTAAGAAACAAACCTATGAACATTACAAACCCTTTTTTGTTTGTTTCTTGGTGCTGGAAAATGAATGCTGAACTACATCTCTAGCCCGAATATTCTAACTGATGGAATATATAAATGGTTTATACAAATTCCCTTTATGATCATTCCTGCCTACCTATCCAGTCATGTTGATTTCTTATTAGGTTTTTTTTTTTTTTTCTTTTTCTTTTTCCTTTTTGTCTTTTTAAGGCAGGGTCTCATTTTGTAGCTTATACTGGCTTTGAGCTCACTCTGTATCCCAGGCTGGTCGCAAACTCAATGATCCTCCTACCTTGGCAAGGATTACAGGTGTGTGGCACCATGCTCAGCCTTTCTCTAGTTTCTTGAAAGTTTCCTATTCTTTCCCATCATGTAGTCGCTTTTAATATGTTGCTTTTTCTACTTAAGAGATAAGTTTCTCATCTTTATACTCTTTTTCCAAGTGCTTACCTCATATATTTTTGTAGTTATTCGATCAATTTCTGGCTCCTCAAACTAGACTATATGCTCTATTATGAACAGGACTATATTGGATTAATTCACAGATACATAGGCAATGTGAAATACAGTGCTGAGTAAACTAAAATAAGTAAAATTATAGTATCTCCCTGGCTAGCTAAGGACAAAACAGACAGGTCAGAATGTTTTTCTTCTAAGAAAAAGGGATGTATATGAATGGAGGGATGGTCCTAAAAAGAGTTCACGCAAGTAATCACTTCAAAGTCAATAAAGAGTTACAATGAGGACTGTTTAAAAAGCTCAGTAGACTAAAGCATCTGCTTAGACAGGTGCAGGGACCAAGTTCGATCCCCAGCCTGCCATGCCAGCCCCACCTCTGGAGACTGGGTATGGTGGCCCATGTCTATAATTCCAGTGCTTCTGAGGCTGAAAACAGAAGGATCACTGCAAGTCCAATCTGTGTAATGAAACCCTATTGTCCTTATACTAAAATACATTAAAAAAAAAAAGAAATTCCAATGAGTCCTGCCCTACCAAGGTTTTCATTAAATAGCAATGGATCAGACAGACTAACAACAACTGTAATCTTTCCATAGGAATCTTAAGTTTTTTTCTTTCTTTTTTTAAAATGTATTTGGTTGGGCCGGGCGTGGTGGCTCACGCCTGTAATCCCAGCACTCGGGAGGCTGAGGCAGGAGGATTGGTGCGAGTTCGAGACCAGCCTGGGCTACAAAAGTGAGCTCAAGGCCAGGCTCAACTGCATAGCAAGACCCTGTCTCAAAAAGACAAAAAAAAAAAAAAAAAAAAAAAATGTATTTGGTTGTTACAGGGTCTCACTATGCAACTTGGACTCATAGTGATCCTCCTGTTTTTAGCCTCCCCAGCACTGGAATTATACGCGGGTGCCACCATGCCCTGACTCTGTGGTCAGCTCAGTCTCACCCTGGGAGTAGGGCTGACTTGGCAAGTGGTGCTGGGAATTGAACCACGGTCCCTGCACTTATCTAAGCTTGCCAAAGCAGGATCTTTAGTCTGCTAAGCTAGCTCACCAGCCCCTTATCTTCTCTTTTCCCCTTGTTATTTTCTTAAGAAATTTTTATTTTATTTTATTTTTTTCTTGTTTCAGAACTTTTATTTGTCTATTTATTTATTTATTTTTTATGGCTGGCTCAGCCTGCCCTGAGGGCAGGGCAGGCGCAGCATTTGGTGCCCGGGAATGAACCTCGGTCCCTGAAGCCGCCCAAGCTTTCCCAAGCAGGCGCTTTAGACCACTGAGCCATCCTGCTGCCCCCCCACCCTGCCTTGTTATTTTCTACTGGACTCTTTTAAGAACAGTTTGGGGCTGGGGAGATAGCTCAGTAGAATAAGTGCCTGCCTGGTAAGCAAAGTGTCCTGAGTTCAATCCCTGGTACTGACAAAAAAAAAAAAAAAAAAAGAATAGATTTGTGACAAGGATACAGTACAACTGATCAAGGAAATGCCTGTTACTGAGCGGAGACTAGAATACATATACTTACCAAAGCACTGTGAGTCTTTTATCTGCAGCTGTGGCATCTGGTGCCAAGTAGTTCTTTAGCTTCATGGTATATCTGTGAATAAGTGAATACCTGAGATTATCTTAAGAATTCTGTAGAAAACAAAATTTACTTAAACAAAAACCCAGAAAACATGACTATATATAAAGTAGTAAGTATATCTAAAAGTACTGGGCTTAGGGCTGGGGAGATAGCGTAGTGGTCTAAGCACCTGCCTGAGAAGTGCAAGGACCCAGGTTTGATGCCTGGTACTGGCTTGCGCTGGCCAGCCCCAAAACAGGGTGTGGTGCACAATCCAGTAATCCCACCACTGGGGTGGCTGAGACAGGCTCACTACAGGTCGGAGTTGCATAGTAAGTAAATAGATACACTGGGCCAAAGCTCATCTTAAGAAACTTCTTTTAGAAAGTTTAAAAAAATAGACTAACTTCCTTTGAAAGAAAAAAAAAAAAAAGATAAAAGAAAGAAATCTAAGAAAGTTACAATACTATTACCTCTTACTTCATTAAAAGGAAAAGTTTGTGCTAATATTGTTTGGGAAATAAAATGCCAAGATAACAATATGCAATGTTTTAACCTTTGTTACTCTTCTATTACTTTGTCTTGAAATTTGTTTTCTCTCTAAGAAAAAAAAAAAAACTTCCTTTGATCTTATGACTTTGTCCTCAAACAGAATCAAACCTAAATGAAAACACTGCCAGGCATGGTGACACACACTGTAATACCAGCACTTGGGAGGCTGAGGCAGGAGGATCAGTTCAAGTTTGAGACCAGCCTCAGCTACAAAAGTGAGCTCAAGGCCAGCCTGAAATGCATAGCGAGACCCTGTCTCAAAAAAGGCAAAAAAAGAGAAAGAAAACATCCAGTAGGATATCTAATTGTCTTAAAATAAAATAAATGATTAAGCATCTACTTCAGTTTATATATATCAACCCCTTTCAAGATGGACCAGAGAAATGTTACTGTCAATGATGCGGCAAATTTCTCTACTTACTTGATGAGCTCCACTGTGTCTGAATACATAGGAAATGGAGATTTGGATTCCTGAGCATTCTTCTCTAACGCATTCCCACATTCGATAAATGACACCACAGCATCAAGGTAGTATACTGCTTTCTCAAATCTATCAGACTAAAGAAAGGAAAATAAAAGTAAGGGATAGTGAACAATCTACTCTGAGTGCAAACAAATGGGGATTAAAGCTAACATGATTAAACAGTACAAGAATATTTACATACCAATGCATCTGCATTGTGCTTTAGCTTTTTTGCTTCTTGTAAATAATGGTCTGCTGAGTAATTTCTGCAATGTAAATTTTCATTATAAATAAAATAGCAAATACTTTTGTAAGATAATAGTTCCTTCTTTTTAATCTCTAATAACACTTCATATTGTCTCAAGAAAAAAAAACTATCACTAAACACTAACTTCAGTTGTCTTTATTTATCTATTTTTTGTGGAATCGGGGATTGAACTCAGGCCCTTGTGCTTGCCAGGCAAGCGATTATTCTTTTGAGCTATCTCTCCAGCCCCTTCAGTTGTCTTTTAATGGTTTTATCAGGTTAATAACATAAACTCATGGCAAATGTTTATTCAGACAAACCAAAATCCCTACTATGTATGAACATATATATATATACATATTTATATTTTGCAGTCCTAGGAATTTCACCTAGGGCCTTGTACTGAGCTGCACCCTCAAATATAGATATAGAGAGATCTATCTATTTCTATATCTATGTATATCTATCTCTCTATCTCTATAGAGATAGATATCTATATACCTACATGTAGATATGTAGATATATTTTTTAAAATTTTATTTTAATTTTTGAGACAGGGTCTCACTAAGCCCTAGATTGGACTTGGAACTTATTATCCTCCTGTCTCAGACTCCTTAGTAGTTGGCATGACAGGTATGTACCACCACACCTGGTGCAAGCTCCTTAATATTTCCTTCCTTCCTTCCTTCCTTCTTTCCTTCCTTCCTTCCTTCCTTCCTTCCTTCCTTCCTTCCTTCCTTCCTTCCTTCCTTCCTTCCTTCTCTCCCTCCCTCCCTCTCTTTCCTTTCTTGCCATACTGGAGATTGAACTCAGGACCTTGTGCTTGCCAGGCAAGTGCTTGTTCTACTGAGCTATCTCCCCAGCCCTTAACTTTCTTGAATTATTTTAAAGATTTAAAGAACATAGGGCCAGGTGTGGTGGTGCACACCTGTAATCCCAGCACACTTGGGAGGCTGAGGCAGAAGGATCAGTGTGAGTTTGAGGCCATCCTGGGCTACAAAAAAGTGAGCTCAAAGCCAGCCTGAACTGCATCATGAGACCCTGTCTCAAAAAGACAAAAAAAAAAAAAAAAAAAAAAAAAAAAAAAAAAAAAAAAAAAAAAAAAAAAAAAAAAAAAAAAAAAAAAAAAAAAAAAGAACATAAAAACTTGGCATTATGGTACATGTCTATAATCCAAGCACTCAGGAGGTTGAGGCAAAGGATTAAGAATTAGAGGCCAAGCTAGGCTACGCAACAGGTTCAAAACTGGCTTGGAATGCAGTTGAGACCCTGCCTAAAAAAAATAGAGTAAAGTAAGACACAGATAGGAGAGATAACTGTTAAACAAAAACTCAGGGAACAATAACACTGCTCTACCTTAGCCAAGAAAACACCTACTTTAATCAATGATGCAGTGGTATCACAACAGTACCCACCTACTGGAAGGCACAGCACACCTGTCCCACACAAGGGTCATAGGGTTCAGTGAAAAGAGTAGTAGGTAGACTAGGATTAGAGGATGCTTTCAAGTTAAACTCAAAATATTCTGTGGATCACACACAAATATTTTTTTAAAGAATTTTTTTTATTTTTCATTTTTTATTTTTTTTCTTGTTTCAGAACCTTTGTTTCTTTATTCACTCATTTTTATGACCAGCTCAGCCCACCCCGAGGGCAGGGTTGGTGCAGCATGTGGTGCCAAGGATTGAACTGCAGTCCCTGAAGCTGCCCAAGCTTTCCCAAGAAGGTGCTTTAGACCGCTGAGCCATCCCGCCGGGCCCCCCCCACACAAATATTAAGTCTCTATTCACTGACAGAAATTAACATGAGTTTTACTAGTGACTGTCGTCATTTTTTTTTTTTTAATTATTGTGGCCAGCTCAGCCTGCCCTGGGAGTGGTGCTGGCGCAGCATGTGGTGCCGGGAATTGAACTGAGGTCCCTATGGTTGCCTAAGCTTGCCTAAGTAGATGCTTTAAACCACTGAGCCATCTCACCAACCCTCTATAGTCATTTCTTAAATGCATTTTTAAAAATTGTATTTATCTCACCTGTCATCGAAGGCGAGCTTCGTTCTCCGAGATTTAGAAACATCAGGAATTGGTGTTGATGGAGGACAATTAGAGGAGCTATTTGGAGCTTTTTCCTAACCAAAAACAAACAAACAAACAAAACCATATACAGTATGTTAGAAACTGAGGTAAAAATTTAGGCTAATAGCATTTCCTTAGCTATTGCTAAAATTAAACCAAAACTTCACTGTCTTTGGTATTAATCATCTATCATAAGATTTTAAACTTTATAAACTTTTTAATGAAATGGGTTCATTTTATGATGGTCCATTTTATTATGTAACCAAAACACTCATTCTCCTATTTATTAAGAATTCTACTATATAGGCTAGGCAGTTGTTCAAATTAAGGAAGATAGAAACTTTGTATCAAAACAGCAATAGAACTTAGGGCAGAATTTATTGGTTAATGAACATAGCAATAATAATTTTCAGGCACTAAACACTTAGCATAGCTGTTAATTCTTCAACAACTCTATGAAATAGGTGTTGTTATTATATTGACTTTAAAAATCAGCAGTTTCAAAGAGGCTAAGTAAATTGTCTAAAATCAAACATCTTTTGATTGGTCTGATTCTAAAAGCCTTCCAGAGTGCTGGCTCGCTCTCTTTTCAAATGCCTTCTATACAGCCCTATTTTTAATAAGATTAAAAAAATATTTTCATACAATAAAATACTGTAAACTAGAAATTGTCCCATAAATACATGTATGTTTCAACATAGTGTCATTTCCACTTGTGCTTAAAAACTACTTAAAAGGAACCATGTAGTGATTTTATTTTGTAAGAGCTTTTTAATTCCATGTATAGTATTAAGACTTTACTTCAAGGAATGGAAATAAATGTCCTAGAATGTGAGAAAAGATAACTTTTACTTTTTATTTTTATTTACTCATTTATTTATTTGGTACTGGGAACAGAATTCAGAACCTGGCACTTTCCAGACAGGTGCCTGGATGTAACTCCACTGGGCTATATCCTTAGACCTAAGAAATGCTAAATTCTTTTTTTTTGTCTTTTTGAGACAGGGTCTCACTATGGAGTTGAGGCTGGCCTTGAGCTTGCACCAATCCTCCTGCCTCAGCCTCCTGAGTGCTGGGATTACAGGCGTGTGCCATCACACCCAGCTTTTTATGATTTATATTATTATGGTTTAAATCTAAATGGGGGCCAGAGAGATAGCTCCGTGGCACAAGTGCCTGCCTGGCAAGTGCAAGGTCATGAGTTTGAACCCTGGTCCCACCAAAATAAATAAATAAATAATAAATAAATAAATAAATCTAAAATATTTCCCCAATGTCTCATGTTTCCATTCCAATTTTAATGTATGTGCTGCTGAAGCGAGCAACGTATCATATTTGCAGAGGTGGGCTTTTGGCAGGTGAATAGACCACAGGGCTCTACACTAATGAGTTCACAACTGAATGAGCTGTTAGGGCGTAGGGCCCAGATGAAGGAGGCAAGATGTCTCTCCTGTTCTTTCCTTCCTGGCTACTATGGGTTGAGCAGCTCTCCTTTGCCATGCCCTTCTGTGATGCTGATTCTGCCTTGGAACCAGGCAACTATCTGAAACTAGGACCCAAATTAATCTCTTGTCCTTTAAAAGCTGTGTCAAACATTTGGTCCCAGCAATGAGAAAGCAACTAATATCTACATGGCCTGAAAAATGCCTATATTTACATTTATCTAAGGAAAACTGAAGTTTTTTAAAAACTAAAATACTTCCCACATGTGTCAATATTCTTCTATTAAAAATTGCAGAGCTGGCCAGAAGGCTCAGTGAATTTAAAACCCCTGCTTAGGCAGATGGAATCATGCTGTGCTGGCCCTGCCCCCAGGGCAGGCTAAAATGAAGATTGAGACTGGGCATGATGGCACATTCCTGTAATTCTAGTACTTGGAAGGCTAAAAAACAGGAGGCCACTACAAGTTCAATCTGTGTAGTGAAACCCTGTAGACCCTGTACTAAATACATGAAAAACAAAAATATTATACGTAATGTGTATTATTATAGAGTAAAGACCTTGTCTCAACAACAAAAAAAGCCTGGGTCCTTGAGATGTGAGGCCAACTCTCCAAACTATTATTGGAGGGTATCTGGCTGAAGAGAAAACCTTATGTACATCTTAGTTTGACAAGTTATTCATAATGTCAATGACATTAATTTTTAAAGTTCACCATGTTTAATAAGGATGATAAATTTCTTTGTTTAGGGTGGGGTTTTATTTGTCTGACACAGGGTTTCATTATGCAGTGCAGGCAGGCTTCGAGCTTACTTTGTAGCTTAGGCTGGCCTCAAACTTTTAGCAATCCTGCGCCTCTACTTCCTGAAGGCTGGGAATATAATGCCTCACTTAAGGAGGAGAGTTTTTTTTGGTCAGTATGACTTTTCAAGTCTTAAACTTTAAGTCACAAATAATAATCCAGTTAATTATACTCTTAAAAATTTAGGTATTTAGTCTAACATACTGTTTAAACCTGATGAGACCAATTTAGAAAGCAATGCAAAGAGCCTAGGAAATAAACTAACAGAGACAGAAGAATAATAGCCTTTAAAAAAAAAAGCTGCTCCAAATCTTCATTCACATGCATAAAGAATATTCATCTATATTATGCATATGTTAGAATAACAATAATTAGGAATAACTTCAGAGTTAGCTCATAACCTTCTTTTTTCTACATCAAGAATCAAAGTCCAGTGGTTGCCTTGTCACTTCATATAATGTAACTTGATGAGAAAATCTAATTCCAAGAAATCCAAAGCCCACTGCAAAGCACAGAAGTGCTCAATCTAAGCACTAAAATAATTTGGGGATTGTTCTTAAGACGTCATAACCAATTTTACCAAGTTTTTCTCTGAACCAATAGGCATAGGGGTAGCTTAGTCATTGCTTTCATGATCTTACATCACTGTGCAAATTTACTTTCAATATTCTGACATAGTATGAAATATACAAGCTCATAAGGCTAACACAAATTTCAAATACAGTGTTACACATAAAAGCCACACAACGATGACAATCACTTATATTGTACCTTAACCTCTTTGGAGCTACTGGACGTTTTCCCTTCAATCTTCTTCTGCTTTGATGTGGAGGAGCTGTTTTTGCTGCTGCCATTATTCTCCTTGTTGCTATTACTGCTTGACTTTAGGGAAGACGACTGACTAATAGTCCTCTTCCGAGAGCCATGTTCTGTTTTTGGATCTTTTGAAGGTACAGGCCCAGCAGGTGAAGGCAACAATTCCTTTTCTTTTGCAGCACTCTGTTTAGATGACCTGCCAAACAAAACAAATGCTGCCCTCATTTTTCTACATAGTAATATGGGGAAATGGATTTTTCCCCTCTTCTTTATCTGTTTTCAAGAAAAACTTGTTAGGGCCAGGGATGTCACTCAGCAGCACAAGTATCTGCCTAGAAAGTACAAGGTCCTCTCACGCCTGTAATCCCAGCACTTGGGAGGCTGAGGCAGGAGGATCGGTGCGAGTTCGAGACCAGCCTGGGCTACAAAAGTGAGCTCAAGGCCAGCCTGAACTGCATAGCGAGACCCTGTCTCAAAAAGGCAAAAAAAAAAGAAAGTACAAGGTCCTGAGTTCAATTTCCAATATCAAAGAAACAACAACAAAAAGTCTTGCTTCCCCTGCTTGATTGCTAGGATAAAAATTACTATGTAAAGTGAAATTAAAGTGAAATAGACTGTAAATGCCATAAGGGTTGGTGGGCATCTTATCATTTTCCCCATCCCTTTTTGTTCTCATCCTTTTTTCCCCCAATTGTATGTACCGTTTTGAAAATATAATTGCCACACACAATGAACCCTTAATATTGAGTAAAAGAACACAAGTGATGAAAAACAGATTGTTTGCAGGTTAACAAGTTCCCAGCATATTATGGATAACTTTGCTATCTACTCAGAAAGTAATGAAATTTTAACTGTTACCCACACCTACTCACCTCTACCCTATTAAGGAAAGTAGCAAAGAAAAAGTAAATCTTAAATGCTTTCCATCCCCACTGGCTAAATGTAAAAGCTCGCATTATTTAGCACAGATACATGTGTGGTATCAGTGACATGTTAGAAAGTATCCAGTACCAAATGACACACATATGAGCAACACTGGCAGGCAACATGACTTGGGGAGACATACTCTCGGTTGCTGGATGGCTTGTGGCCTGATGAGTTTTTGTCCTCTGTTTTGGGTTTTTTGTTTTCACTGGCTCGGTTATCATCTTCATTCTGGATGAAAAATGGAAAACAGCTACTTCATTTAGCTTCATCTTTCACCACTAGAAATCCCCAGTTTATGCCTGAAAAGACCTCAGAAATAAATGAGAAGTAGAACAACTAATTTACACAATGAATAGTAAGATCTTGGTTTCTGAGACAAGGTCTTGCTATGTAGTTCAGGCTGACCTTGAACTTGCAGTGACCCTCCTGGTTCAGAAGTGCCAGGATTACAGGCATGCACCACCACATCTGGCCAAAATATTGTAAGGCTGAAAAAAGTTTCCTATGTTAGATACATAGAATTTCCAAATATCAAAACAGATTACCTATAGTTTTAGATGGCACTTTTTTTCTTAATGATTTCAGAGATGGTATTCCATAAACTTGTAATACACGACTTGTATCATGAAACTTAAACTGTGAAAGCATATTATTCTACCAGGTACACACCTGCAATCCGAGTGTTCAGGAGGCTGTGGCAAGAGGACTGCTGTGAGTGAAAAGCCAGCATGGGCTATATAAACAAGTTTGAGCCCAGCTTGCACATAATTAAGACTCTGTCTCAAAAAACAAAACAAAAAAAGGGCTGGAGAGATAGCTCAGCAGCACAGTACCTGTCTGGAAAACTTGGAGGTCCTAAGTTAAGAGTCCCACTACAAAACAAACAAACTAAAAAAAAAAAAAAAAAAAAAAAAAAAAAAAAAAAAAAAAAAAAAAACCATTTTACGGTATTTGGTACATTCCTGGTTGTAGAGCCAGCCCCACAATCAATTTCAGCACATTTTCATCATCCCAAAAGATAGTCTAGGTTTCTACTGTGCTTCATGCCTACATATTTGCCCAAGAGGCTCATGTGCTCATAGCTAAAGCTGCTGGAAAGTGACCAGACTACCAGGGCATCAGAGCTCACTTGCTGTGAGAAGGCAGGGTCTAGCAGAAGAGGTGGGACACTGGGGTGTGACCTAGAAGGGATGTCTCCTTTTCCATCTCTTTCACTTTCTCTCTGCTTCTTAGCTGCTATGAGGTGAACAGCTATTTTTCTATCTACATGGCCCTCTGCCATGTCATTCTTACTTGGAAGCAGTAAGCTATGAAAAAAATGCAAGGCACAATAAACCTCTCTTCCTTTAAATTACAAGCACTGGGGCTGGGGAGATAGCTCCGTGGCACAAGTGCCTGCCTGGCAAGTGCAAGGTCGTGAGTTTGAACCTCAGTCCCACCAAAAAAAAAAAAAAAAAAAAAAAAAAAAAAAAAAAAAAAAAAAAAAAAAAAAAAAAAAAAAAAAAAAAAAAAAAAAAAAAAAAAAAAAAAAAAAAAAAAAAAAAAAAAAAAAAAAAA
>PVJA010043164.1:0-16927 GCA_004027025.1 Myocastor coypus | reverse complement strand
GAAGAAGGAAGGAAGGGAGGGAGGGAGGGAGGAAGGAAGGAAGGAAGAAGGAAGGAAGGAAGGAAGAAGGAAGGAAGGAAGGAAGAAGGGAGGAAGGAGGAAGGAAGGAAGGAAGGAAGGAAGGAAGCAAGCAAGCTGGGGGCGCTGAGCACCAGAGAAAGTGGGCTTTTCCAAGCATAACAGGTAGGAGGGGGATCCCAGGATGAGAAGCCGTAACCACTCAGCGTGTGCCTGACCCTAGGGAGGGAGCTGCAGGCTACCTGGAGCAAAACCCAACAGAGCTCAAGGTGGCTCTGGCCAACTCACAGTGACTTCTGCAGACTCCCATGCCCTCTTTTGATCAGGGCCAAACGTCCACAGCAGCAGAGGACACAGGAACGATGCTGTGAACAAAGGTGACGAGGCCGTGGCTAGCATCATGTTTCACCACAGCGTAAGGTCGTGAGCTGTTTCCAAGGGCAGTCGGAAGAACAGGAGAGGCTTGGCTTGGACCATGAAGTAAATATTAACAATTCTAAAGGAACCGAAGCAAGAAGCAAATTCTCTCACTATATTGATCTAAAAATTGATAGAGAAACATCTAAAAGATTCTGGAAAAATACTGGAAGCCAAACACAATTTCAGTCAACGCTTGCTCAAAGAACAAGACAGTACAAATGAGAAAATGCTTTAGAATAAGAGGACATGAGAATGAGATGTATTTAAATTTGTGTATTGCAGCTGGAGCAGTGCTTGGAGGGAAATTTATAGCATGAGATGACTGCTTTGGGGAAGAAAGGAAGTTTTTGATCAGTAATAATCCAAGCTCCCACTTTAAGGCACTAGGAAGAAAGAGCGTATGACAGCCAAAGCAAAAAGAAAAAAAATATGAAGATTTCTGTAAAAAATAAACAAAATGAAAAAAAAAATAGCAATATAGAAAATCGTGAAAATCGAACCCTATTCTTAGAGACCAACGAAGTTGGTAAACCTGTAGTTAGGTAGAGAAGAGGGGAAAACTAGGAAGGAACAGTGCTGGCGACAATACCAGTAGCATCATGGCACTGCCCACCAAGTTGAACGGTGAGGAGCAGTGTCCTGTGGTAGAGTTGGCTGGGTGTTTAGAGGAACGCATGGGTGGGTGTCCAGGGAGACAGCACACAGGAATTTCTGTGGGTGATGGCGGGTCTTCTGACTGTTATATTGACTGAAATCTATAGCTGCACAACTGTGTTTGTCAAAACTCATAAGACTACACACTCCAAAAGTTAATTTTATTTGATGTCTATTAATTACTTTCTGCCATTTCCTAGTATTGTTTTCCAATCATCTCGGACACAGGCACTAATCCTATCGGATCCCTGGGCTTTTGTCCTCTTGCATAGGGAGCATTCTAAAAAGTCTTGAAAATCTTGCTATTGCTTTGTATAGACTGGTGATCAATAAGAAAATGCAGTAGACCTCTGCAACACACTGTTTTGGTAGGTCTTGACATTAAAACAAAAAGTCAGTAAGTAAAAGAATTGTATTAGGTATTAAAATAATTGTTTAAAATTTTTATCATAGAGATTGAAGAATCTAGTGAAATGGTAATATTATATGAGCTCTTGAATCGGACATTGCAAGGATGTTTTGGTGAAGCCGGTGAAGATCATTTACACGTCTCTATTTATATTGGCTCACTACTGAAGGTGGCACCTGGGTGCTCTGCACTGAGCTAAGTCCTCTGTCCTTTTGAAGGCATTTTAAAAGTTTGCGATAGGGTCTTGAGCTTGTGATCCTTGTGCCTTGGTCTCCGAGAGATCTCAGGTTACAGGCACGTGCTACCAGGAGCAGTATAAATATAATGTTAAAACAAATAAATGCAAGAATTTCAGATAAGAGTAAGAAAAAAATCAAACCACCTACGCCTGGAGCTGCTGAGAGCCCCGGCAACACCACCGGTGCCTCTCCAGCCGGCTTGTTGTATGTAGTGTGTGAAAGGCAGTGGACCTTCGTGCTTCGTGAGCCTGAGACCCGTGCATTAGCAGACGAGGCACAGGGTCCCCCAGGCAATGACGGAAAGTGAGAGGCCTCCTCACAGACGTGCAATGAGGCCTTGTGGGAGCTAACAGCAAAACCAGATAGGCTTCAGAAAAGCACAGCTCACAGCCTTCTGCTTTGAAGTTTTGCTCACGGTAATCCTCCTATGGAATAAAGCACTTGCTTGTTGAGGCAGCCACCCCTGCCTCCATGCGCAGGCCCCTAACTGCTTAGGGACGCAGGAGGGGCACCCACAACTATCCAAGCCATCCTGCACACATACATACATACATATATCTCTTTGCTGTCCTCCGTCCCTCTCCTGTCCTTTTCCTCATCTCAGTAACTCCTTCCTTTGGAGCAGATTGATTCCCTTCTCACAGTATCTATCATGCCCTTTAGATTTTATTTATTCCTTCAGTTTTTTATGCCAGGGAGACAATTTAATGTTTGCACATGTGGGTCATTTATTTCACTTAAGAGTATGGTCTCTAGTTGTATCCATTCACCAAGAAAAGCCCCAAATTTATCTCTTTTATAGTTGAATGATACTCCATTATGTAAAAATACTGCTTCTCCTTTATCCATTCCTCACTTGCTGGACATTTGGGCTGTTTCCAGTATCTGTGACACACCGTGCTGCGGTAAACATGGGTGCGCACATGTCACTGTGGTATGATGCTTTCAGTTCTTTTGGAAAAATATCCAGGAGGGGAATAACTGTGTTGAATGGGACCTCCAATCCTAGCTTTCTGAGGAATCTCCACACTAACTTCTTCAGTGGTTGTACCGGTCTACCATTCCACCAACAGTGTAGAAGGGTTCCTTTTGTTCCCCTCAGCCTCTCCAGCCTTTGTTATTGGTTGGCTTCTTGATAATAGTCATTCTTTCTGGGCTGAGATGAAATCTCAGTGTTGTTTTAGTTTGCATTTCTCAAATGATCAGTGATATTGAATATTTTTCAATATATATATATTTGCTATTTGTATTTCTTCATCTGAGAAATATAGATAATCTATCCACCACTGTGAATCAGCTATTCTTGTTTTGAAAATCTGTAATATATGTACTATTGTATTTTCATCTTCAGTGTTCATTTTTGGATTGGGTCTTTGAATATTGGGGGCCTGATTTTTAAAAAAATTTTTTGTGTGTTCCAGAGAGAAGACCTTTTTCAGAGGGACAGTGGCTATGTTTTCTTAGTTTGGAGGTTTTATTTTTACTCTGTTGGTGATTTCTTTTCATGTGTAGAAACTTTTCAAAAAGATGAGATCCCAGTTGTTGATTCTTTATTTTCTTTACAGTTTGGTTTTTGTTCATGAACTTTCTATCTACCTCTATCTCTTTAAGACTTCTATCTACTTTTTCCGCCATGAGATTTAGTGTTTCTCTTTCAATATTTAAATCTTTGCTTCATCTTGACTGTAGTTTAGTGTATGATGATAGACATCGGTGAAATTTTAGCCTGCAGCATGGACAGCCAGTTTTTCCAGCACCATTTATTAAAGAGTCTATGTTTCTTCCAGTGAACCTCTTTGGCCCCTTTGACAAAGATAAGGTGGCTGAGTGCATTTGCAGCTGTGTCTGCATCTTATGATCCATTCCAGTGATACTCAGGTCTGTTTTTATGCCAGTACCATACTGACTTTATCCCAGTAACTTTATAAAATGATTTCAGGTCAGGGTTTGTGATGCCTCCTACCTTTCCATGGTTGTGCAAGATTGTTTTTGATATGCTTGCTCTCTTATGGTTCAAAATGAATTTTAGGGATGTTCTATTTAGGTCTGTGAGGTATATTAATGGTATTTTAATTGGGATTGTATTGAATCTACATAATGATTTTGAGAGTAGGGTCGTTTTCACAATGTTGTTTCTGGCTACCCAGGAGTAAGTAATACCTTTCCATTTTTTGAGATCTTCTTTGATTCCTTTTCTCAGAATACTGTAATTTTCACTGTATAAATCTTTTACATCCTGTGTGAGATTCATTCCTAAGTATTTCATTTTTGGGGTGTTAATGTGAAAAGCATGGTTTTCTTACTTTTTCACTTGGTGTGTTTATTGTTTGTATACCAAAATGCTATTGAGTCTTAGGTGTTGATTTTGTATCATGCTATGCTACTGAATTTGGTTACTAAATCTGTGAGTCTCAGTGGATATTTTGGGGTCTTCTTTGTAGAGTATCACGCCATCTGTAAATAATGCTAACTTCACTTCTTCCTTTCCCATCATTATTCCTTTTATTTCTCTCTCTTATGTAATTCCTCTGGCTAATGTGCTAGTGGTAACAATAGATATCCTTATCTTGTTCCTGATTTCAAAGTGAAAGCTTTCACTTCTTGTCCATTTAGTATGATATTGGCTGTTGGTTTCTTCTGGATAGCTTTTATCAGGTTGAGATATAGATCATTCCAACTTTCTGCATGATTTTTTTTTTTTAAATCATGAATGAGCATTGGTCTTTGTCAAAAGACTTTTCTTCGTCTATTGAGATGATCATGTGATTTTTGTTTTTGGCTCTGCTAATGTGGTGTATTGCACTTATAGATTTATACATATTGCAACATCCTTGCATTCCTGGGCTGGATCCCATTTGGCCATGACGTGCAGTCTTCTTGGTGATATCCTGCATTCTGTTTGCTAGTATTGTAAAGAGATTGGCCTGTAGTTCTCTTGTTTGCTTGGGTCTTTTTCTGGTTTTGCATTAGAATAATGCTTATCTCCAGGAATGAGTTTGGGAGAATTGCTTCCCTTTCAATTTCATTGAAGATTTTGAAAAGAGTTAACATTAAATCTTCTCTAAATTGCTTATAGAACTCATCTGTGAATACATCAGGATCAGGGCTTTTCTTTTTTGTCAGTTTTTTAAAATTATATTTTCAATTTCATTTCCTATTATTAGCTCATTTGGAATTTTTGTATCCTCTCGACCCAGCTTTGGCAATTCATATGTATTTAGGAAAATATCCATATCCCCTGTGTTTTCCTCCTGTGAAAGTAAGGATTTTGGAAGTAGATATTGATGATCTTCTGAATTTCTCTAGAGTCTATAGTGATTTCACGCTTTTCACTTTTTATTGCATAAACTTCAGGTTTTTCTTTCCCTTATTGATAAGATTAGCTAGCAGTTTGCTGATTTTATTTTGTTCTTTCAAAAGACTGACTGTTCAATTCACTAATTCTTCGTATTGTTTTCTTCATTTCCATTCCATTAATTTCTGCTCAGATCTTTATAATTTCTTCCCTTCTTTGGGCTTTGGACATGCTTTGCTCTTCTTTTTCTAGGAGCTTGAGTATTTGGGCTTGTACTGTTTTTATACTGTGTGAATTTACCACTATAAGTTTTCCTCTTTGGACAGTGTCCGTTGCATCTCACAGGTTCTTATAAGTTGTACCTGAATTTTCATTTGATTGTAAATATTGTACAATTTCATCTTTAATTTGTTCGGTGACTTACTGGCTGCTCAGGAGGCTGTTATTTAATTTCCGTGTGCTTATGGTGTTTGTGTGGTTTCCTTCATCAGTAATCTCCAGTTCCGTTGCACTATGGCCAGATAGTATGCATGAGATAATTTCATATTTTTTTGCATTTATTTAATCACGCTCTATCTGCTAGGATGTGGTCTATTTTGGAGAATGTCCCATGTGCAGCAGTGGTGAATGTGTATTATGATGTTGTTGGAACACTCTGTAAAGGTCTACTAATGCGTTTTTTCATAAGTTTGGTTTAGTTTTGTTATTTCTTTGGTGTTACAATTCTTCATTAAAATTGTGTTATTATTCATTTGATTTTTAATGTATTTTAGAATTTGTCTTACTATTCTGTTTATTATCTCCTCCTCTTGCAGTTTTCCCCTACCAAGTATGCAGTGACCTTCTCCTTTAATCCTCTCTTTCAGTCATTCTTGGTTTGACTGACACTCTCATCCTTCAATTGATACTTTCAGAAGCCAGAATGGCTACCCCTAATTTTTTCTGGGTTCCTGTCACATGGAATATTGCTTCCCACCCTTTGACTTTCAGTCTATCTATTTCCTTTTGAGTTAAATGTGTTTGTCATGTATTGTTGGATTTTGATTTTCGAACCACTGTTCCAGTCTGCTTCTTTTGATTGGTGAATTCAGGGCATTTGCATTTATGATTATAACATACGTGCTGGCTTATCTGTGTCAGGTTCCTTTCCTGGTACAGGTCTCATACTTCCCTCCTCTTTTTCATTGCTTCCTCTACTTGGTGGTGCCTTTATATTGTTATTCTTAAATTGTGCTTCTTTCTACCTTTTTCTAGACTATCTTTCAGTATTCTTTGTAGGGTTGGTTTGATGATCATAGATTTCCTTGTCAGGAAAGAATCTTATTTCACCATTATGTTTGATAGATAGTTTTACAGAGTACAACAATCTGGGTTGGAAGTCATTTTCTTTCAGGACCTGAAAACATTCACCCCAAGGTCTTCCTTATAAAACGGTTTGTGATGAGAAACCTGCTGGGATTCTGATGGACTTTCCAATGTAAATGATCTGTTCTCTCTCTCTCTTTCATTCTCTCTCTCTCTCTCTCTCTCTCTCTCTCTCTCTCTCTCTCTCTCAGCTTTTAATGCTCTGTTCCTTTGTTGAACTTCTGGGATCTTGATTATTAAGTGTCTAGATGTTCATTTATTTTGGCTATGGCTAATTGGATTTCTATATGCCCCTCTTAATTGTGTATCAGTTTCTTTTCTTATGCCTGAGAGATTTTCTGCTACTATTTCTGCAAATAGTCTTTTAATGTCATTTGTGCTGACTCCTGCTGTTGCGTTGACACCTATTGCACTTATGTTATTTTTCTTTGCATCATCTCATATCTTCTGAATTGGTATTTCCTGGCTCCTTGTTAGTTTTAAGGTATCTTTCCTTTCATGTTCATTAGCTGCACTGCTTTCTTCAAGGTCTAAAATTCTATCTTCCATTTGGTTCGAGTAGTTTACCAACTTCCAGTGGAATTCTTAATTTCCTAGACATCTGTTTGAATCTGTTTCATGTATCCTAATTCTTTTCTACTTTGTTCGTTCAGTGTTTCCACCTTTTTTCTATTCTCCTCTAATGTTTTAAAATTTTATTTGGTGCAGGGCTTCACTGTGCAGCTTGAACTCACAGTGATCCTCCTGTTTTTAGCCTCCCAGTGCTGGGTTACAGCCGTGCACCACCACGCTGGTCTTGGTGGCCAGCTCAGCATGCCTGGGGCGGAGCCTGCATGGCATGTGGTGTTGGGGATTGAACCCTTGCCCCGCGCTTGCTTAGTCAGCAGAGCTATCTTGCTGGCCCTTCTCCTCTATGTTTTAAATCTATGACTTCTTTAGATGTGCTGAGCAATGTTTTCATGATTGTTGTCATTTTTTTTTTTTTTTTTTTGGACTATTTCTAAACTGATTTCTTCTACAGCCTTACGACTTGTTTCTTTAATTCAGTTGTTATAATTTCAGATATTTCAGGTGTGTGACTTCCAAATTCTTTTACGTCCTTGTCTCCTGGACTTGCTCTACGTGGGCTAATGGACGCAGATGTCTTTTGCTCCTTCATTTTGCCATTTTTTAAAGCTCCCAATGTTCAATCAGACTTAACAGTGTTGGAAGACGGTTGGGGAATGGGTCAGTAAGGTTCCTGCTACAGTGGAGGTCACAGAGTAGGACTCACTGAGGCTCTCACAACTAGTAGGAGAGGCTGATCGAAGCTCAGCAAAGCTTCTGTGGATGGCGGTAGTCAGTATGGGCCAGATTCAACAGGACCCTATGTTTGGCTCGCATCTGCCTGTGTCCTCAGGTGTTGGGACAGTGATACAAGAGATCTACTGCTCCTCTGCACTAGTTGTATGCCTGAGTCAGACTCACCAGGACCCCGTAGCTTGCTGGCATCTGCCTAAGTTTTCTGATGGTGAGAGAGGGCACCAGCAGATGCACTACATGTCAGCACGGATCGTGTGCATTCAAGCCAGACTCACCAGGAACCTTTAATTGACTGTTTATAGCAACTTCTGTCAAGTAACATTTCAGTGGACCTTATCCAACTTATCTACTAGATCTGGCACTGTGTGACTTCTGGCTCTTCCCCAAAACAAATTGATCATAAAAGCAATAAATTTTGAATTGGTTCAGGACACTCACAATAGCACAACTAAAGACACTCAATAAAGAGGACTTCAGAGTTGCAGGAAATTTAAGAAAGATGGGATGAGTGTGTTTTATAGGAGAGGCATATATTTGAGAGAGATTCAAGCACTATGTTCTAATATAATAATTTTTTAAAAGATATAAATATGTACCATATATTTTGATCATTTCTTGTAGGCTTTCTAAATTTGTTTTGGTTAAAATCATATCCCTTTACAGTTCTCCCGGTATTTTCTTCCCTGATATGATATCTATGTTTCTGGGAGCACTGGGAGCTTTTGTAATGGCGTGGCAGGAGATTTGTGCTGTTCCCAGAGCCCTAGCTCCTCTTTCTTCCGGGGTCACCTCCATGATTCCCTTCGCTATACTAGAAGCACGCTGTCTCCTCAGGGCTCCATCAGAGGATGAAGGAGTCAGAAACCTGACATGCCTCATTAGCCTGGGAGCCCCACACAACCCCACTTTCACCCAACTCCATAATCTTAGTGGTCTGGGGAATCTACAGAAATCCAGGTGGGAAACAGTGCAAAGGCCTCCCCTATTCCCCAAGTCACAAACTTCTGTGAGTGTATTATCCCCCGAGTGTAGGAGTGCTTACTGAAAGCACACTTCTCCCTGGCACTATTTTAAAAAGCTTAGCATCACTTCACTGATGCTAAGGCCTATCCTTTGTAAGATGCACTCATTATTATTTTATAAGCCACTAAGGAATCAAAAAAAACCACTGCCAATTAAATATGAACAATGCTTTCTCATCACTTTGAATTTTTACTTTGGTCCTTTTGAAAGGTGACCCAATTTGGATGGAGATTTCTAATGCCAGAGCTCACACTTGTTCCCACTTAAAAGGAAAATACAAGCAAAGTAAATTATTTAAACCGTTTCTGAAACCCCTTCACATTTTTAAAGGATGTTTTGACATACTTACCCAAGCCCAAGTTTTTCCAGAAAATAAGAGTGTCAGAGTCATCAAGAGATTCATTACAGCATGCTCTGTGAATACTCTAGGATTCCAGTTCCAGAACTTTCTTCTCAGTTTTGATAATCAGGCTTCCTGGATCTTACTACAGAGTGTCACAGAGAACATTTTCCACTGCCGGGATTTGTAGTGCTTTCTTTTTCCTGCAATGATCCTGATGTGTTTTGTGGCATGAAGTGGCTGCAGGGGTCTTGTCCTCCTGTCTCCAAGGGCAACGATTTCAGCTGAGGAGCTCTCGGTGACAGGGTCTTTAATCAAGACTGCTACATGACCATCAGTGAATTAAACCCTCTGTTCACTGCGAGACATTCTTCATTCTGAGATGCGAGAATGTGGGAGAAGCGAATTTTTGCATTGGCCTCTTCAGTTGCTATGGTGGTTGAGATAAGGTTGGTCTCCAAAGGTTCGTACACTTGAGGTTTTGTTTTCAGTGGGGTGCCAAGGGGGTGGAGCCTTCAGAAAAGAGGGCCTCAGGGGCAGCAGTGAGGTCGCTTGGACCATCACCCTAGGAAGAAGTTAACGTGCCCCTATGGGATGAGTTGGTGCCCATGAAGGTGAGTTGTTTCCAAAGAGCAAGTGGCCCCAGAGCTACACTCTGGTTGCTCTCTCACCATGTGCTCTCTGCTCCTCCAGTGTGACTCCACCATGGTGCCATCAGCAATGCTGTGATGTGACCCAAAGAGCCTCACACACTAGAGCTACCAAATGCTGGTGCCATGCTCTTAGAACCCCAGAACGCCAGCCAAATATGGTTCTTCTTTACTGAGTAACTAGCTTAGAGATAGCCACAGAAAAGATAAAAAACCAAGCAAATCATCTAATCCTAGAACCTAGGAATCAATTGCAAATATTTCCACTTTACAGAGAAGGAGCTGAAAGCACAGAAAGTTCCAGAAATCAATCAACTTCAGAGAGAACCATGGTTCTTATCATGAAGCCCAGCTGCAGAGTGCTTCCTCAGTCTTCCCCATCATCTCTTGTGATGTCTGTGGTAAATGATCACCTTCCCAGGAAGCCTTCACTGGCCATCTGAGGTAAGTAGCTGCTTGCTCCCCTCTGCCCTCCCACCCTGGTTTCCCATAGCACCTCCACAAGAAGACATTGTGAGACGTCAGCCTTGCTTTGTTCATCAACATTCCTGGCTAGACTGCAGACTCCATGGAAACAGAAGTCCTTGTCATATCCAGCTACCTGCAAGAGCACCTGCCATATATTCACAAGGCATTCGATCATTTGTTGAATAAATTGAAAGCATACAAATGTTACCTATTAATATCACCACTGGGGCTGGGGAGATAGCTCTGTGGCACAAGTGCCTGACTGGTACGTGCAAGGTCATGAGTTTCAACCCTGGTCTCAAAAAAAAAAAAAAAAAAAAAAAGTTACCACCACCTATTTGCTACTGTATATTTTATGGAGAAAGGACTAGATTAGATTTTAAAGTTCTTTTAAAATATTACAATGTGGATTCATACTTATTTATCAATAGATGTATGTCATGAATACGGTGCCCCCAAACAGCTGGAATGTTCTGCTGCATTTCTATGCATCCCAGAGGAAGGAAGGGGTTGATAATAAGGCCGCACACTTATAAAGATGCTATCATCTAGATAGCATCTAGCTTGCATCTAGAGTCTCCCCAAGCCTCATGTTCTCTTAAGTAGATCCTTGGGGGTATCTGGTTCTAGAGTATGTGAATATAGATTATGGGTATGTGGGTAGTCCGCTGACTGGACTGGCACAGTTCCAGATGTGGCTGGATGGATTCACTAAAGACAGACAACACACACTGGGTGGAACTGGCCCCACAAAATGGCTCATAGCCTGAATGGAATAAAGAGAGAAAGGGAAACTCACTTCCTGCTTCCTGCCTGCCATGCCTTGGACTGTTCCTCCTCTGTGCCATGCACCCTACCTTGGAGTCAGCTAACTAGTGACTGAGGACTCTCCAAACTAAGAGTTCAAATAAACCTTTTCTCCTTTAACTTCTGGGTTGGTTGTTGTCTCCCGGCAACCAAGAAGCCTCTAATACAGCATATATAGGCTCCAGTGGAAATGTACAGGACTTACTCTTATTGGCTGTAGTCATCAGGATAACAGCGCAGTTTCAGAAAAGCATTACAAGGAACCAAACCATTCACGATGCACACCTATCTGCTTCTCTCCGTGAGCCCCCACTCTGTAAATCTAAGAATCTGCCATTATTTTCCAGCTGCCTGTTATGTCTAGCCTGTTGCTGAGAACCCTGAGAGGGTCACACTGTACTTTCTCTGTGGCCAGACTCAGTAGGTCTTCTCTGCTCCTGCTGCTGACTCCAGGCGCAAAGCACGGCCTTTGCGGGGGGTTGTTCTTCATTAACATTGAAGCAGAAGAGCCTCCTGTAAAAACTGTGCTTTCTGACTGGACATGTGCACTAATGGCAAAGCTTGCTCCAGTGTATCTTAATTACCCTCCTCATTGAAAACAATTGGTTGCAGATTCTCTCCAGCAACGAGGCCCAGTGCAGGAGTGAGACTGTCCTGGGCCCGCGTGAAGCTCATTCAACCCAGCAACCAGGCCCAGTGTGCCCAGTGTGGAAAACTGCCATGGAGAGACTAGAGACAAGACCCACCCAGCTAATCCAGAAGCAGAACCTCTTGCAAGAGTGCCACAGCAGGTTCACCTCTAAGGGCTGCAGCAGGAAGAAGTGGAGCTCAGCAGCCAGACCCGAGCCACACCTACCTAGATGACTTTGAACTTGGTAGGTCAGGACCTGTGCTAAGGCAAGAACTCTACCAAAGCTCTACGCCAAAGGTCTGAAGGCAGGGCTATACAAAAATGACAAAGAGAAGGAGCAAAATGTGCTCGCAGGCCCTGAACCCACCAGGAACCAATACAGGAGGCAGCAGCATAGAATAAATTGTAAATCACACACCTGAAATCTCTGAAATAATAGCATCTGAAGTAAAGACACACTGCAGAAAGGTATACAGGAAATCAGATCAGAAATAATTTCTGAAGTAAAAGAAACCCTAATATGTATAATAAAAGAAGTACTAAGTGCTTCTAAAGACATTGATAAAAAATAGAAGACAATAGAAAAATGATGGAATCCTTGCACGAGCAATATAGGAAAGTAAATGAACGTATGAAGCAGATTCAAAGTGCTGTAGAGGAAATTACAACCTAAATAACAAGCTGGCAAAACCGTTTCAACAAAAATGGAAATAGACTTTCAGACCTTGATGACAGCATTGCAGCTCATGAAGAGGTAAGGAAAGATCTCTTTTCTTTTTTTTAAAGATCTCTTAATAACAACTAGAATGCAAGAAAAAATAATTCAACATCTGCAAGATGATGCAAAGATGAACAACGTAAGACTAATAGGCATCAATGATAAGGAAGGAGTCTGTACAAATGATGTAAAAAGAATATGGGCAGAAGTAATAGCAGAAGACTTTTGAAATATGGGGAAAAATTGACGTTCAGGTAACTGAAGCATGTAGAACTCCAAATAATATCAACCCAATTAAAATCACACCCAGACATATAATAAGATCCCAGAAATTCAGTACAGGAACAGTATACTAAAAGCTGTTACAGAAAAGAAACAGATCACATTTCAAGGGAAACTCGTTAGAATAACAGCAAATTTCTTTACAAACTATCAAGTCAAAAAGAGCATGGAGCCAAATACTTCAAGTCTTGCAAGAAAACAAATTCCAGCCTAGACTGCTACACCCTGTAAAACTCTCAAGTTCAATGGAGAAGTGAAATACCTCCAGGACAAAGAACAACTAAAGAATTTCATGATGACAAAGCCAACCCTAAATAGTTTACTAAAAGAAAGGGATTCTAGAGAAGGATCAAACTGACCACAACTCCATGAAGGAGAATGGAAAGAACCCACAGAATAGGGCAAATAATTAAACACAGGAGAAAAAGAGGTATACAAAAGCAGTCCTTCAACTATTGTTTTATATACAGCAGCAGAACACGTCCATCAGCATATTCCACAAATGGACTACTCCTGTACCCTGTGGGTCGTGATTCTGTCTGGGTCTACAGGGTGGATATCAAGGAACTAGCAGTAGCTCAGTTTCACAAATGACACCTGGCCACCAGTAAGCATCATGGACACTGTCCACGTCCACAACATACTGGAACTTTGTGTGATATCCTATCCACAAACTATTAGAAGTTCTGTTCATCTATTTGCCATTCCGATATTTATGTTATGTTTTATTCTTAGTAATTCTTTACTACCATGGAAACTTTATCTTAGTTGATATCTTTGTCTATATTAACTTATTCAAATACTATGTGAGTACTCTGAATTGATTACAGATTTGTACATATGATACACAACATTCTACCAAAGCTCTAAGTTGGACTCATGATTTGATTTGAATTTTGGAATATTGTTTTGAAATATTTAATTTAATTTTAATTTATTAGTATTTAATTAATTTTCCAAATATTGTTTAATTCTACTTTTTGTTTTATGATTCATACTGTGTCTTTGACTTACAATCTACTTATAAGACATGGTATGATATTTTCTCCTAGTATTAGAAACTTTAAAAAGAATAAAAATATATGTATATATACAAGAGAATTAGGATAGATATGTAGCTACTTTGTCTTAGTTCACTGAGAATAAAAGTTTTTATTAATATTGTTTAGACACAATAGCAGGTCTGCACTTTGTCCTCTGAATAACTACTATGAGGACAATAATATGCATGCTATTAATTATTGTAACCGTCCTACTAAGTTGTTTTGAAACTGTTTCATCTTTTTTCTCATTAAAATGAATTTTTAAAAGGAGTTAAAAAAGAAAGAAAGAAAGAAAGAAAGAAAGAAAGAAAGAAAGAAAGAAAAAAATGGGTTCCAGAGGCAGATCGTGGGTAGAGCGCTGGCCCCGCAAGGGGTGGTCCTTGGGTTTCATCACCTGCACCACCCAATGAACAGAAAAACAAGGCAAAAGTGTCTTCAGAAGTTCCCGGCTTGGTTCTAGGCAAAACCATGTCAGCCCCTGCTGTGACTATTAATCCTGATTTGTTAACATCACTGGATTAAGGAACTGCAGACTGAGTGGAAAGGCAACTCCTGCGTGCACCTGGGTGTGTGCTGCCGACTTGGCTTTGGTCATACGCACGGTTCTCAGCCTGCTCCTCTCCGCAGTTTCCCTGCCCTGCTTCCCGACCACCACGAAGAAAGCAGATTTTTGCTTTTTGTCCCCTACTCTCATTATTCATCTGGCTGAAAGTACAGAGCAGTACCCACACCATGCTCGGAATGCTGGGCTATACTAGTTACTCTGCAGAACTTTCTAGATGCAATGTAATCAGGTGGTTGATTGCACAAACATAATATAATTTTATGAAGGTCTGAGGAGCAAATTCTTAGCAGAAATCATTAAGCAATAAGCCAGTGACTAAAACACATCTCCAGGACCCTGGCATGGGCATTTCTCAGGGAGGGGAGGTTTCCGTAGAAATTCCCTCCTCCAAATCCGTTAGTCCATTTCCTTTCATCTTAGAGATATAACCTTGGGTGGCCCGCGCAGCCTAACCTGCTTTGCCTCATGCTGCTCCCTGCTGTTTCCTGCCTGTCATGACCTAACCAGCTTGGCCAGGCCACACACTCCTCTGCGATGCCTCTTTCTTGGAGTGAGCAGACCCCAGCCTGAATCTCCTGAACTCGTGAGCTGAGGGAAACCCTTCTTCCCCCTTCACATTGTGCTTCCTGGATATTATGTCATAGTAGCAGGAAACCAGTGGGGTCGTTGTCAGAGCCGTGCTTGGCTGTGTGGTTTGCAAGTTCTTGGAACTAGTTTGCAGGAGGAGTTTGGTGAGATGGGGTGAATGCTGAGTGTGAGACAGTTGTGTTTTAGTCTCTGGCTTATTGCTTAATGCTTTCTGCCAAGGATTTGCTCCTTAGACCTTCATACAATTGTATTTATTATGTTCGTGTAATTAACCACTTGGTCACATTGCATCTAGAAAGTCCTACAGGGTACCTAGTGTAGCATTTTGCTAGAAGTTGAAATCCAAATGTTTCTTTGACAATTAAAACAGTTGAGCCAGGCTAAGAGTGTGTGCAGTGTAAACCTCCAAGGACTTCTGCACGCATTAGGCAGGAGGGGGCATGACTTTGACGTACACATCCAGCCCTACTAAACCCCACTTCTTCACTGAGAGAAGCAAAGCTCAGTTTGATGAAGTGATTTGCCATTTCAGCAACTGAAAAGGTGATTAGAATCTATCAGAAGAAACCAAGAAACGCTTTGCCTTATCAAGTAGCTTATGACTTAGAAAAAATTCCAAAGGCGATGACAAAGTAAGAGCTCTTCCACAGCAGACCCGGGACAGACAGCAAAGATGATACTAGACCCATTTTAGGTGCAAAGTATAACTTCATCTAACTTGGTGAAGTTCAACCCGTAAACGTCAGAGTGCTGGAGCTTACGAGGCTCCGTTTTTCTGGGCCCTGACTGACTGAGCTCACACTGGACCTGGGGTTGAAGAATGAGAGGACCTATCTTCCAAGGCTGCCACAGAGGCCTGATGGTGAGGATAGCGGAGGAGAGAGACCTGTGTAGGGAAGGACTGGAGAGAGGGCTTGGCGAGCGAGGGCAGACTTTACGATGAACCTTCGCTGTGCTGGTGACGCCGGGTGTTAAGTCCAGACAACCCAGGGGCTCTTGAATGAACACCGAGAGGTTGAAAAAAGACAGGAAGGCAGAGCAGCTTCGGCGGCAGTGGCAGTATTGTCTCGTGCCACTGGGTGGCGCTAGAAGGCCATGCATGCACGCTGAGAACGCCAGGGCTACCGCCTCCCGAGCCGCTCTCCTCTCCACCGTGCCTCCTCCAGCCGTACCAGACTGGACATCACACGGACTTTCCTCTCTGAGAAAAACTGAAAAGGTTTTTCTGCCATCGTTAAGAGTGATGTTTACTCCGCGACACGTTTATTAAAATTGGATCCACTCTCTGGAGATTTCTGGGGCTCTGAACCCCAGAGGCAGAGGAATGTGGGGAGCATGGTCAGTGCCACTCGACAGGAGGTGGCGGAGTGGACTGCCGAGTGAGAAGAGAGGAACCCAGGAGCTCTGAGACCTGGCTCATCACACATCTGTCACCAGGCCCTGCGTGACTCTGCTGGGGCAAGTGTCCAGTCTGCAGAGGGGTTTTCAAACTGCTTTTGTTCCTTCAGACCCTTTAGACTTAGAAATACATCCAGCTGCCCAGGATGTGAACGTGTGTGTGCCTGTGTGAACACGTGAGTGTGCATGTGCTTGTGTGTGTGTGCTTGTGTGTGTGTGTTCGCTGGCTCAGATGGGGGCGTAAGGGGAATGGGATTGGGACAGCCTCTTCTGACCCTTACACCAGAACAGTTCCATGTTGGAAAGAGTTTATTTCATTTACAAGAAAATCTGAAGCTCGGTTATCCGTAGGCCTCTTAGAGCTTTGCTTGTGGCTGTGAGTTCCTCGGTCTGTGGGTGATTTGATACCCCAGGCTGCTCATGTTTTCGCTAAGAGGGTGTGGGCTCTGGCCTGGCCTGCAAACTGTGCCCCGCGGGCCTCTGCGCCCCGCCCACACGCTTCCTTCTTTGCTGGCATGGTCTTCTTATGGCCGCTGTGAGTTTGGCTGCAGGGCCCAGACGGCTCGTGTGAAGTAAGCTAAGTAAGCGGTGTGGGGCGGAAACTGGAGCGCCCCCACCCCCAGCTTGCATGGCAGCGCAATCGTTGGGAAAGAAAAGCCGCATGCTTCTCACAGTGAGCTGCTTCTTCCTCTAAGAAGAGGAGGAGAGGGAG
>PVJA010043163.1:0-16925 GCA_004027025.1 Myocastor coypus | reverse complement strand
GTTTATATTATAATAATTAGGAGGAAGTTGGTGCTAATAAACATTGCCATTTAGATACTAATTTAGGATACATTGACTTACAGCAAAATCACTAAGCTACTGGGGACATTGATGTTTTGAAAGAGCCTATATTTGGTACAGAATACTTTAGTAGTGTCAGCAGTAAGAAAAGTCATACTAAAGAGAAAGGTTTATTAATTGATTTAATTGACTGATTGATTGATTGTGGTATTGGGGATTTATCCAGAAGTGCTACCACTTAGCCACTTCCCTGGGCCTTCATATTTTAAGACAGTGTATTTCTAAATCATACAGGGTCCCATAAAACTTGTTATCCTCCTGCCTCAGCCTCCCAAATAGCTGGGATTATAGACATGCAATTTTGGGGAAAAAATTCTTTAAATAGTACTGCCTTACAATGTCAATGATTTCTCTAAATCACCTTTAGATAATGGTCTGTCGCCATTTAAATTCAATTTCTTTCTCCTATCTTAGTTCATCCTGGAAACTATTAACAAAATACAATAGTCTGAGTGGTTTATGAAAAACAAAAATTAATTTGTCACAGTTCTTGGGGTGGAAAGCCCATAATCAGGTTGTTAGTATAGTCATACTTTTTCTTTTTTTTTTTTTGTACAAGGGATTGAACTCAGGACCTTGTGCTTGCCAGGTAAGCACTTATGCAAGTGAGCTATCTCCCCAGCTCTAGACAGATTCTCTGTTCCATGTCCAACATCACCAACTTTTTATTGTGTCCTTTTTTAATGACAAGAGTATCTTACAAACCTCTTTTTGAAAAAAATTAATTATCTAATTAATTAAAATAGACAAATAAGAATTGTATATGCTAATGACACATAAAATAACGTTTCAAAATGTGTTTACATTATGGAATAGGGAAATCAAGTTAATTCTCAGGTGTGCTGCCATGAGCCTACCTTTTTTGTGATGAAAATCTACTTTGGTAACAATTTTTCAAAAACAAAATATATTGACATTAACTACAGTCATGTTCTTGCACAATAGGTCTCTTGCATGTACTTCTCTTAACTGAAAATATATTCTTTGACTAATGATTCCCCAA
This sequence comes from Myocastor coypus, assembly GCA_004027025.1. Classification (NCBI taxonomy): domain Eukaryota; kingdom Metazoa; phylum Chordata; class Mammalia; order Rodentia; family Myocastoridae; genus Myocastor; species Myocastor coypus. Next base: position 15,841 of record PVJA010043163.1, on the reverse strand, counting down.
TATCATGTTCCTTTAAAAAATGAGATCTATACCTTATACCCATGAGCTTCTTCCTCACAATCTAATGACCTGATGAAGATTCTATATCTCATATATTCACACTGTGGCTTAGGATTTCACCAAAAACAGTTAAAGTTGGTAGACAAATAATCACACCAGAGCATTCCATAATTTAAAATATTACTGTTTGGAAATGTCTAATAAAACAAGGAACTATGTGTTTCAGGCCCTGAATGATGTAACAAATTCACTATTGCTTTATATTCTTCCCAATAATAAAAACATGGAGTTACCAATGACAAGAAATGCAAAATTCAACCAGATCCACAGTTTTTTGTTCCATAAAAAGTATTTTACTTCATACTTTTATTACTTGTTACAAATATCATATGATGATAATTTGCTAATGGTAGCACTACCATAGAGAAAGGATTTAACAAGACATCTTGCTTACTTTTTCTCATTGCTGAGACAAAATATCCAACACCTAACATTGAAGGCAGAAAGATAAAGTCAATTCATAGTCCAGAGAGGTTGCAGCTCATGGCCAGCTGGCTCCAAGGCTGGGCAGCATGGCAGAGGGCCATTGTAGAGCTGAGTCAGCTCTTAAGGGGCAGAAGGCAGGAAGGTTGCCAATCAGAGAACTAGCAAGGACGCAAGCAACAAGAGGCAAGCCAAGTGGTGTCTGCTCTGTCACTCATAGTATATCCAGGCTACACACCTTTAGGCCCTGAACAAGGCCAAAGCAATTACTGAATGGATGAACTCAGTAATTATACACTCTTGATCTCAGCATCTCACACTTAATCCCAGCATACACACTCCAGCAGATTCAGCCACCTCGGAAAAGCCCTACCTAGGACCACAGGAGTGTTTGGGGAGACAAGTAGACACAAGCCATAACAAAGATCTAACATGCAAACATTTTTAAATTAAAATTTAATTAGCTAGTTAAACTCAGTAAATGAAGTCATTTTCTTCTAGGAATTAGGGCTCTTAGTAAAAATATTCCTCTGGCTCACCACAGATTCAGCCATCCTTGCAGCTTTAAAATGGATACCAGAAACATTAGGAATCTCCATTCCATGACAGGCCAAAATATGAGACAAAAAATGTTTTTGTTTTTGTTTTTTTTTTAAAGTCTGAAAAAAAGTCCACTTTTTTACGTATGGCAACAAAAGAGTCTCGTCAGCTAACTTCTAGCACTTTGCCACATGGTCCATAAACTGTTTTTCAAAGGGAAAGCTTTCCCTCTTGTACTAATATGATTTATAATTGAACAGTTGTGATGAGACTCTTCCATGCAAGTGAGGCCGTAGGGAAGGGCCACAGGGTACACGTTGTGCTCCCAGACTTCCGGAAAGGCCCATTTGAGGTGATGCTACCTTCTTTTCCCAACCCCTGAAATGTATGGTGCCCTTTCACTGCAGAGACACTGTGACTCTGGCTCACTGAGTCCAGAGTGTTTTTCCTGCCCCTGTAGACAATGCCTTGGAATGACAACATTAAACTGAGAGTGTAGCTCAGTAGTAGAGAGCTTGGCTATAATGTGTGAAGACTTCAGTTCAAATCTCAGCACCCCAACACACACACACACACACACACACACATATACACACACACATACCACAGCTCTTGGCACCCTGAGCAAGACACACCCCTTCCTCTTCTTGCCTGGTCTTGTCCTTTCTTCAGCCTGCTCACAAATCTACGTTTGACATGATTCCTCAGTCATAAGGTCAGGACTTAGCCTCAGGAAGTCTTGGAGAAGGTGCCACCTCAGGTAGCAAACATTCCCATGCAACTGCTCCCTCCTGCTTGCAAAGGTATGTGCTGAATACAGGTGACCAGTGGTTGCCACCAGGGCTGGCTTTAGCACAGTCCCATGATTTGACATGTGTGTTTTAGAGCAGGGCAGTTTGTGACTTGACTGCAAGGCCCAAAGAAAGGACCCTGATTACCATGGGAACATGGCTTTAATCTGTGCTGTTCTATTTTGCCAGCTTGAAGAGCGTATCTGCCCACTGAAACAAACTTGGCCATTGGAGAAGACAGTGGTATTTGAGAGGCAAGAGCACCACTGACAGGTTCTATCAGCGATTGTCTCATAAGATCTCGTCTGCTGGCCAGGTATTGCATCTAGAACAAGAGCTAATGCCAAGTGCTATAAATGTTTCAATTACCAATTATTAAATTTAGGTGCAAGGTAGAGTGTCACCCACTGTCCTTGTGTAAAATACCCAAGTGACTGTGCTTTCTCAGGGTCTCCAAAGCAACAGATGTCTGGCTGCACCATCTGTCATACATAGACAATGAGGGCCCCACTTTGTACAATGTACCACACTGCACTTAGGAGAGACATCAACACACAGCAAATGCAAGGTTCTTGGCTCAGAAATTACAGCAGATGTGATGGGAGTGTCTCTGCTTCTTCAGACCTGAAATAGTGAATAGGACACTATTTCACAACATAGTTCCTCAAGCTCCAAACTGCATGGAAGCACAGAGAAATGTCAGGATATCAGTGGTCAGGTTCTTATGGTGGGCCCCGTAATAGGGTTCCATTCTCACAATCACTGAAAAAAGTAATGACTTTTTCTTGTAGAAAAAGGTGAACTGATACAACTTAATCAGCTAGCTTCACTGCTGATGAGGTATAACTTAATAAATAGAAGATTTGGCACTGAAGCCTCAAGAAGAATGAAAAAATGCTATCAAAGGTGCCCAAGAATGCTGAGCACATATTAGTTCATTTCCTCTACACTCAACTTACTGTTGATCTCTGGTGTGAAAAGTGCATGGTGAATTTTCATGAATTATCCCCAATTTTTAGTAGATGATTTCTCACTTTAAGGATTCATCTCTTATTTCAGTCATTATCTAAATTAATGGTTGTCTATAATCTAGAATTGCTTGATTTATTTAAGATTTGAAATGCAGCTATCCAGGCTGTACTCCAAGAAATTATAGTTTAGTTGACTTGTTGTGGGGCACCTCTCAGTCTTGTAAGAGATTCACATATGAAGCCAGGACCTAGCTGCTCCTCAGATGGACAGGGCTGCAGCACCTTGATACTTCCACTCTCTGTCCCATTACTTGTGGACTACAACTGTCCCTTTAACCAGAAATTAAAATGAAAGGGAAGGGAAGGCAGCTCCAGAAAACTTGCGAACAAAGTGGAGAAGTGGAGAATTCTTGCTTATCTTTAGATGGGTCAAGTCAGAAAGCCCTGTGGGGCAGGGAAAAGTCTGGGAAGGAAGCTAGTTTAGAGCAGACAGGGAGTGGAAGGGAAAGAAGGTCTCGATTCCGTGGAGAAGCACCTCAGTGGACAGCCCACCATTCACTGCTGATGAGGTATAATTTTAAAAAAGAATCACACTAACATTTTCTACAAATTTTTTCATCAATAGAGCAACTAATAATATGTGGAATATATTTTTAAAGAGGGCTGATCATGTGAATGGGCTCTTTTGAGCATATAATAAGTACCTATTGCTCCAGCAGACAAAGGTCAAGGGCCTACTGAGTTCTGCCTTTCCCCAAATCTCATCAGTACATTGAATTGTGTTACAAGAGGAGATAAATGCATTTGTTTATGAGCTGTCTTCGTTGCCTATTGCTGCTGTCAAATAACTAACACTGTCTTAATTACTTCTCTCACTACTGAGACAGAATACCTAACCTCCAAAGTTAAAGGAAGAAAGGTTGATTTCAGCTCACAGTTTTGTAGAGATTTCAACTGATCATTGACTGGTTCCAAGGCATGGCATGGTAGAGTGGCATCACAAAGGCCAGACAGTCCATGGCAAAGCGGGGCAGACAGAAGCAATAAAAAAGTAAAGGAACAAAGCAGCTTCTTTCTACATCTTTATATTCCAACCAGGGAACCCACTTTGGGATACTGCCTCCTACACTTTAAAAGCAGAGCACCTTTCATCTCTGCATCACATACATCCTAGTTCAGCCACCTTCAGAACTCACTTCCTATGGCCATGTGAGGCTTTGGGAGGACAAACATAGATACAAACCTTTAGATACAAGCCTAACAGATTGTCATAGACTTAAAGCAATGTGCACATTTTCTTACCATTCTGGAGATCAGAAATCTAAGAGGGATTATCAGGGAAAATGGGTTCATCCTCAGGAAGCTGTAGGAAAGAATCCATTCCCTGTCTAATTCAGATTCCAGAGGGCACTCACATACCCATTGTTGTAGCTTGGGACTTTTCAAGGGGAACAATACAAAACAGGATTTTATAAGATTATTTTTATACGATATTATTATAAGATTATTTTATAATAAATCACCCAAAGAATCATATGCTAAGAGTACAGGACATCTGTCCACAAACTAAAGACCAGAGACTCCAGCTGAGGGCCTAGATCCCACAGTGGCATCTATCTGAGTCCAGCTGAAGGCCTAGCGCTCATAACAATACCTTCCAAGATTCTACCATGAAGCCCAGAGCCCATGATAATGTCTTATGCAGGTCTATTTCACAGGTCTTCTCTGAGAAGGCCCAAAGGTCAATGGTGAAAGCTAGATAAAGGATCTGCACTCCAGGCTAAAAGATCTGGTCTGGAGCTAGGAAGCAATGGTCAGAACAAGAACCAAAATGCATCAGACCTATCCTCAGCAGCAATGAGGTCCCAAGCTCTGTCAAGGATAAGGAAAAGGAAGCTCCTATCAGGAAAGTCAACACAACAAGCTTCTCTAGGACACTAAGCAGTATACCATCTTCCCCTCCACAGCCAGGAAGCATTGCTCAAAGTGAAGATTAGAGCTCTCCAAATGAATAACAGCTATCTTCAGTCACAACAAGTCAGGAGGTCCTCCAGCAGCAACAACCAAGTTCACCAAGAAAGCCAGCATGACCAGGCCCCCCAGCAGTATAGCCCAAGTGAAGCAGCAGCTTCCAATAGCTCCCCAACTGCTTCTGAACAGCCTTCCCTAAAAGCTTCTCTTCTCCAGTACTGTCTCTTATACTGTCAACAAAAATCCTTAGATGGACCTCCCTTATACCACAGCACACTGATTTAGTTTAGCTGGGTTTTACAAGTTGACCACCAGTTGTCAATCTACTATACCTGGGCTCATGGATGTAACATTCCTACCTTTACTTCCATCCTCACATCTTCTCTGATCTGAGTCCATCTTCATCCATCTCAGAAGGACCTTTGTGATTGCCTTATGCTCATCAGGAAATATAAATTATTTCCCTATCTTGAGATACTTAATTTAATTTTATTTCTGAAATCCTTTTTACACCCAGTCCCGCCAATAAATAAATAAATAAATAAATAAATAAATAAATAAATAAATAAATAAGATCCTTTTTACAATAAAGATAACAGTCACAGATTTTGGAGACTAGTACATGGATATCACTGGCCATGTTCTGCAAAATATAGGAACTCATTTGGGGGAAAATGGATGCAGATATCTAAATGAGATTCAACACTACCGGAATCTTGTTGATGGATGGTGATGATCCACAGTAATTGCTCTGGTGGGAAGTCATGCCCCAAGACATCATAAAGCATTGTTTCATGGGAAAAGTCATATTTATATAGGTGGCCTAGCAGTATGTCTCAGGCTACGGTTAGATGAGAGGTCTGCAGATCCAACTTCTCTGGTAGGCAGTCATGCTTTGGGAACAACTTCTCTGGTAAGTGGTCATGCTTTGGGAATAATGTCTTGGGATATATGTGGAAGCAAGATGAACAATTTAATTGAGGCAACTCAGGGGTTTATTAGAGATCTGCACAAGCAAGAACATCACTGCAAATGTGAAGCTTCATCCACCAGAGAGTAGACATGTCTCCCTAAGCAATTCTGTGGGGGTGGCCATTGTGTCTGCTGGGATTGGTCAGTGGGAGAAGGAAGGACTCATAGAGTGGGGACACAAGACTTCTTGCTACATGTGCACACAGATACAAAAAGAAATAAATGACTTGATCATATTTTTATTCTATGGTGATAATAGATGTTAGACCAGAAACCAAGGATCTGTAAACCCATCTGATGGAGACAAATCCAAGGTGAGGGGATTTAGGCTTCAGAACTGTGTCCCTTCACTCTCAATGGCACATGAATCTCTGAGGAGACTTGCCAAGTGGCATGCTCTGGCCAGTGACTCTAGGGAGGGCCTGAGTTTCCAGGAAATGATGATACTGTGTATTCGGAGCTTCACTCTGAGTAGCCAGGCCTTGGAGCAGAGATGGTTTTCCAGGTCTAAGTCCTAGTCAATCACTAAGAACCTGGCACTTGAAACGATCTCATGCTTGGCTTAAGCTTTTGCTGTTACAGTTTCAAAATTTTTAATTTTAGAAAGTTTTTAAAGAGCAGTGCTTCACATTTTCATTTTGCTTTGGACCCTGCAAACTGTATCCTATTCTAAGTCAGAGCTATGTGTTAGGCTTAAAGGTTGACTCTTACAAATGCTATGTGTTACATAAAGATCCTTACCTACCATACATTTATTACTTTTGATCATAAATAAGGGGACTGGTCCTTACTGAGAGTCTACATGTAATGACAAGCAACCACTCATATCACATTGGCAAATATTTCTCCCATCACTACAATTTCAGGAGCTAATTTGTGCCAATATTACACTAGCAGTATTACTATTTAATCTTAGTAATCACTTCCTCTGTAATCTCATTTAATTGAGATTAAAACCTTGTTACTTTTGTTTTAAGAATGATCTGTTGCCATTGGATTCTTAAAGGAAATGAGAATATCTTTTAAAAAGGGAAGTATATAACCCTGAGTCCAGCTGTTTCTATAATATCTTAATTCTCTATTCTATCTAAATTCACATCTCAAATCCTTACTAGGCTGCTGGCCAGCCACATCGTCCAAATCTCATGTATTTGTTCATGATAAATCCATACAGAAAATCATAAGAGTTGGTCTATATCTTAATTTGACAAAAGCTACCTATAAGGAACTCATTTCCAACACCATACTAAATGGAAAAAAATGAAAACCTTCACTTTAAAATCAGGAAGACTTGACCCAGCAACCAGGCCCAGCCTGTGAGGTAGACCACCCTGGGCCCACCAGAAACTCGTTCAACCCAGTGACAAAGCTGGCCATATGAGTGGAACTTCATCCACCACACAGGCCCAGTGTGGAAAACTGCCACAGAACTGCCTTCAGAGAGAAAAGAGGCAAGACTCACTCAGCTGATCCAGAGGACAACGTCTTGCCAGAGTGGCACAGCACGTTCACCTCCAAAGGCTACGGCATGAAGAAGAGGAGCACAAAAGACAGACCCAAGCCACACTGACCTGGACAAGTTTGAACTTGGTAGATCCAGATCTGGTGCTAAGGAAGAACTCTACCAAAGTTCTACACAAGAGGTCAGAAGGCAGGGCTATAAAAAATGACAAAGAGAAGGAGCAAAATGTCCTCTCAGGCTCCAAGCCCACCCAGAACAAATGCGGGAGGCAATAGCATAAAAAAAATTAGAAATGACACACTTGAAATTTTTGAAATAATAGGATCCAAAGTAAAGAAAAAAACTGCAGAAAGGTATAGAGGAAATCAAATCAGAAATAATTTCTCAAGTAAAAAGAGAAATGATATATATATAATGAAAGAAGTACTAAGTGCTTCTAAAGAAGACACTGATAAAAAATGGAGAATAGAACAATGTTGGAATCCTTAAACGAACAATATAGGAACATGATAGAATTTAGAAAGCAGATTCAAAGTGCTATACAGGAACTTAAAACCTCAATCACAAGCTGGCAAAACTAATTCAATCAAAGCAAAAATAGACTTTCAGACCTTAAAGACACCATTTCAGCTAGTGAAGAGGCAAGAAAATATCTATTAAAAACAACTAGGATGCAACCAAAAATAATTCAACATCTTCAAGATGATGCAAAGATGAACATGTAACACTAATAGGCATCAGTGAGAAAGCAGGAGTCTGTACACATGATATAAAAAGAATATGGGAAGAAGTAACAGCAGAAAACTTTCCAAATGTGGAGAGACAGCCTAACATTCAATAGACGAAGCATATAAAACTCCAAATAACAACTATCCAATTAAAACCATACCCAGACATGTAATAACCAAGATCCCAGAAATTCAGCTGAGGAACTGTACACTAAAATTCACAAGAGAAAAGAAACAGATCACATTTAAAGGAAAATCCATCAGAATAATGGCAGATTTCCTTCACAAACCATCAAGTCAGGAAGAGAATGGAACAAAGTACAAGTCTTGCAAGAAAACAGATTACAACCCAGACTGATATACCCTATAAAACTGTCCTTCAAGTTCAATGGAAAAATGAAATACTTCTAGGACAAAGATCAACTAAAGAATTTCATGATGACAAAGCCAACCCTGCACATTTTACTAAAGGATATTGTAGAGAGGGATCAAAATGGCCACAACTCCATGAAGGAGAATGGAAAGAACCCACCAAATAGGGCAAAGAATTAAACATGAGAGAAAAAGAGGCATACCAAAGAAGTCTTTCAACTATTCTTTTATGTACAGCAGCCATTATGTGTACATACACACACGAGAGAGTTAGGCTAGACATACAGCTCATACAGCTACTTTGTCTTTGTTCATTTGGGAATAAAAGTTTGTACTAATATTATTTAGACAAGATTTCTATCAGGTTTGCATCTTGTCCTCTGAATAACTACTATGAAGACAATATGCATGGTATTAATTATTGTAACCATCCTACTAACTTGTTTTGAAACTGTTTCATTGCTGTTTTATATTTTGTTCTCATTAAAATGAATTTAAAAAATAAAATCCGGAATAAGACAAGGATGTCCACTGTCACCACACCCATTTAATCTAGTTCTGGAAACATTAACCAGAGAAACTAGACAAGAGACGTAAATAAAAAGAATAATGATTGGAAGAGAAGTGAAATTATCATTGTTTGATAATGACATGTTGCTCTGCAAAGAAGACTTGAAAAACTTCACAAATAAACCAGTAGATTTAATAATCAAATTAAGTAGTGTAGCAGGATATAAAGTCAACACTAAAAAATCAATCATATTTTTCTACAATGAAAGCACCAACAGAGAAATCAGGGAAACCATATCCTTTACAATGATATAGAAAAATAAATGTAATACTTAGGATTCAATTTCACAAAAGAAATGAAAGATTTATGCAGTGGAAATTATAATATTCTTAGAAAAGAGATCAAAGAGAATTTCAGAAAATAGAAAGTTATTTCTTTCTCCTGGGTAGGAAGAACCAACACTGTGAAAATGGTCATATTCTCGAAATTGTCATACCAATTCAATGCAATCCCAATTAAAATATCATTAGCATGCAACAGATCTAGAGAAAACGTTCCTAAAATTCATCTGCTACCAGAGTATCAAAAGCAATCCTGGGCAACAAATGAAAGGCAGGAGGCATCATAATCCCTGAGTTGAAATTATACTACAAAGCTACTGTGAAAAAATAAGCATGGCGCTGCCAAAGAAAACAGAATAAAACAAACAAAAGAATTGCCTGAAGATCAAGGGAACAGATTAGCAGATGCAGACACAACTACAAACACACTCAGTCACCTTATCTTTGACAAAGAGGTCAAACATTCACTGGAAGAAATGTAGCCTTTTTAATAAACGATGATGGAAAAACTTGCTTTTGATCTACTGAAGGTTCAAGTTATACCCTTATCTACCACCATGCACTACACTACACTCAAAATGCTTTGAAGATTTAAACACTAAAACCAAACATGAACGTCTTGGTGGAAAATGTAGGTAGAAATTTTAAAGACATAAAGGTAGGTAGACAGTTCATAAACAAAAAACTTCATAGGAAATACTTCAAAGAATCAATAACTGGGATCTCATCTTTTTCAAAGTTTCTACATGTCAAAATAAATCATCTTGCAATCCAAGAAATATTGTCCAGTTCGTATTATTTTATTTAGTGAAATTCTGTGTCATTTCTATTTTTTAACCACTATTTTGTATTCTCCTAACAAAAAGATCCCATGTATTTGTCCGGAAATGTGCTGGCCTTGCAGCCTGGGCCCTTTCTGATCAGATAACAGAGATGATACCAGAGTTGAGGCAAAAATGGGTAAGCCAGACATCTTCATGGTAAAAAATAAAAGTGCATGTGATAAATTAGTCACTTCCAGTATAAAACAAAAACTAATGTATAAATAAAGCATATGATGGGTAAAGCTGTAAGTTCATAGAGCTTTATTCAACAATATTCTGAAGCCATACATTGGTAAGTTTAATGCCTTGTTATAACTTCTTCTCTTTTCTGGATTCTGGTTTACGTGGAGCAAAGTTCTTATGGAAAAGCACCACACTGCTATCACCATTCCATGAACTCCTTCCTCCCTGCAATGCACAGTACAGCCTTCTGTCATACTGTTGTCTCAGCTTGTTTCCAAGAAAAAGTATGCACAGAGTTAGTGTGATCACCCACCACATCCACACAGTTGCTCTCAACTCCAGCTAAGCCTTAGAGTCCATTGAGTCCTTTTCTAACACAGCTATGCCTGGGCAATGCCCTGAAAGATTTTCATTCATTGCTTGGGAAAGGTCCAGGTAGTATATCCATTTTCAGAATCCTCCAAGAAGAGTCTAAAGGATGGCCAAGATTTTAGCTGGTAAAGTTGCTTTAGCTGAGCCAATATGCAAACATTTGTGCTCACTAGCAAAGAAAACAAAGACTGGACTCAAGGTACCCTGGCTCAAACCTTAGACTGCTCAATTCTGGCTATGGGGCACTGACAATTTACTTAACCTCCCTGCCACAATTTCTTCACCTCATCGATGGGAAAAAAATGAGGGCCTCCTTCATAAGACTACTGTAAGAATGAAATGAGTTTGAAACCATAGCATGGACCTTAACAGGAAAATATACTGTTATTTGAAAGTATTTTCTTAATTTCTTGCAATACATGACTTAAACAATTTGTGAGGTTTAACTGATTTTCTGAATTTTGTTTTGATAACTTTCTCTGAGCTAGTTTCCTTCTGTGCTCTGCTTCTTAATTGGCCCGTGTTGCTAGACAAGAAGAAAGAATGCCAGATTTTCTTTAAACTTCCTAGCACAGACTTTATTGCTAGCAAGACTGTTCAATTAGAGCTAATTAGCAAATGTATATTTTTCTTTTGCACAGTAGTGTATAGAAAATCTTCTCATCATTAGCAAGGCTTAAGCTCTGAAGACTGTGATGAACGCAGAGAATTCATAGTGGAGGAGGCAGCAGGATGGTGTTCCCTGAGGAACCCAGCTCCTACACCAGGATGGGGCTCTAGGGCAAGCTTGTAAATACCAGGATCAAGTCAGCTACTTCAAGCAGCTGTGCTCAAAGTGTGTTCTCAGGAGAAGTAGCGTGAGCATCCCAAGGGATGCTAAAATGCATTTGTTAAAATTCATATTTGGGGCCCTTGCCCAGACCTAAATCAGAGATTCTTGTGGATGGGGCCCCAACAGTCTGTGCTTGACTTCATTTATTTTTTTTTAATTTATTTATTTGTTTTTTAAACTTTATTTATTTATTTTATGGTTGGCTCAATCTGCTCTAGAGGGTGGAGCAGCATGTGGTGCTGGGGATCAAACAACGGTCCCTCTGGTTGCCTAAGTTTGCCTAGGCAGGTGCTTTAGACCGCTGAGCCATCTCGTGAGCCCTTGTGTTTGACTTTAATCCTGCTAAGGTTTGAGGACCTGCTTTCTAGATTTTTTTTTTTTCAAATCTAAGAGCATTATAGTTCCGTTTACCCAGTAAATTGAAATAAGAAATCTTTCCAGCAATTCCCTATATTTGTAGCTTTAGCCTTTGGAAATGTATTAACAACAACAAAAGAAGAGGCATAAGCTAGAGCTATAGTAATTTTACTTAAAAGTGTTAGTTAATGACTCATTTGATTAACAAGATTTAAAAATGTCTAGTTTGGTTAATTTACCATAACTGCCTCTTCAAATTCTATTGAAGGTGCTTAATCAGATATTTATAGCACCATTGGTTTTCCTTCAATATATGACCTATATTTCATATACTTTCCTTTTTTCTCCTTTTAAATTTGTTTATTATTTTTGAGGGATTTATGACTTAGAAACAGTGTTATCTTTTATTGATTTGCTAAAATTTTGCCGGGGTAAGAGAGACCCTGAAGTATTCACCAATCTTTTGCCAGTGTGTTGATATTTAGAAATCACTAATAGCCAGCAAATAAAAACATGGTGTAAGAGCAGAAGTGGTGGAAGGTCACCTAAGTGGGGCTTCTGTGTTCTGTGGCCCAGCAGGGGAACTGCAAGAAAGTGACCGGGAGCTGAGCTGAGCATTTCAGATCTGCTTGGTGAACCAGGGCATTACCATGCTGGCTACAAGGCTTGTGTGTCTCTGGATACTACCTGCTATGGTATTCCACCCAGCATTCACCAAGGTTCCCTCCCCCTTTGTGAAGAATCCCATCATGAAGAATTGATGGCTCTTAACACCCAGCAGGGAATATGCCATCAGGTCAAGATTTGGAATCTGCTGTGGGAAAACTGCCCAAGAACTCAGAGGCAACACTGGGACCATCAATGAAAAAAGCATACAATATTGAACAGCTAAGATGTACTGCTACTGGAGAGGCTGCTGTTGGTCTTGGAGCATTGTGCTACTATGGCTTGGGAATGTCTAATGAGACAGGAGCTACTGAAAAGGCTGTAATTTGGCCTTAGTGTGTGAAGGATAGGATACATTCCACCTCCACGTACTCGACAAGAAGTAAAGAAGTCCTATTCTCAAGAACTTCATGATGAGAGGCTCTTGGGTGACAACTGGTACAACTTCTGCAGCCATGATTAGAGCTGGAATGCTGGTATGACCCATACCATACGAACAACATCTAGGCCAAAAGCATCTTGCGTGGTTGCTCCATTCTGGTGTTTACATTTATGATTCTAGTACTCACTGCCATATTTCAGCATCAGGTTTCAGTCTTAAAAGTTTTTTAAATGTTTTATTATTACTGAGTAGCCATTAACATACTAAAAATTTGAGATTTAAATAATATTTAATATGACATTTTATAAAATGATATTTAGGTTGACATTAATTGCAACATTGGAGTTTTATGACTTTCACCAGTGGTTTTCTTTACAGTTCCTCAGTGTAATGTGCTACCTCCTTTAATGAACTTAATTTGTCCTACAATTTTGGAAAAGATGGCCACGTTTGTGTTTGTGTCAGAAAGATGGCTTTGGATGAATTTTTCATCCAATGCAGAGTTTACAAAAACTAAATTTTGCCCCACAATGTGAACCAGACTATTTACAAACAAAACATTTTGTGAACCAAGGTAACACTGTATGCTATATTTACATGAGATTAAACTTTTAAATATATATGCTGTGTTCCCATATTAACCTCTTTGTGGGTTAAGGAAAAATTATATATAGAAAAGTGTTATTTGCTTTCAAAGGAGTCTGTGAAGTTTGGCAGAAGTATAAAACCCTTCATTTGGAATTCTGTAATGGTTGATACCACTTTACATTTGTATGATATTTTATAGTTTTCTAAGGCTTTCCACATAGATCCATTGAAGAAAAATCTTAGGAATATGCAGGACAAGTATTACTGTTCATTTTGCTAATATGAAAATGATGCGATGAGAAAATTGATTCTTTAGAACTGAGACTGTAATGGGGGTTTCTTTTTTATGCTACTGGAGAATAAACCCAGAATCTGCACTGAGCTACGTGTGTCTGCCACAATCTCCCAAAATCATGGGATTACAGCTGTGCCCCACTGTGTCTAGTTTAACAAGGGCTTTCTGAGGCAGAAAGTGTTTCCTCCTTCTCACAACTCTTGTTCTGCTACAGCATCCAAAAGGAGAAGCAGCCTCATGATGTTTTAGAAAAATATAATTTTAAAAGGCAAATGACTGTGATACCATTGCAAAATTTGTTCATTAATGGAAGGACAAGAGAAGGAAATAGAAGCTTTTTTTTTAGATCCTGAAACTTTTGTTACTACATTACTGTTTCTATCCTATTCTATATTATATGCACATTAATCAAGTGTTCTTTAACATGTTGATAAATGAAACTGGTACTTCTTGAACTTGGTTGTAAGTCCCACACATGGTTTGGAAGTAATTAAGATACTTCTTGACGCGTGAGAGGATTTATAGGCTAGAAGAGAACCTTAGAAAAGCAAAGGGGTTAAAGATCAGTCTTGAAGTAGAAGAGGGAAGTCCTAGGGAGAGCGACTTCCTGCATAGGTATACAGTCTGTGGCGACCTGGTAGGCCATATTAATAAAGCACAGGATGAGAACAGAGGTTCATAACCACTGAGTGGAGCTGTGTGCACCAGGTACTTTTCTGAATCCCAAACAGTTCCCTTTTAGAGATAGACAGTGAAACATCCTAATTAAGAACTCAAATTCTGACATCTGACTGTCCAGGTGCGCAGTCTGGCCCTCACCTTAACTACTGTGTATTTTGCCCAAGTTCCTCTCTCTGAGTCTCTAGGCCTTCATTCTTGATGTGGGTGGAAGAACCAGGAATGGGCTGCAGCTAGCATTTGCCACTCTGTGAGAATCCAGCATGCACATCATTTCCCTACTGCTTGTTTTGCAATGTAAAATTGGCAGTTTGAAATTGGCCATACTGGGATTAGTTACACCATGGAAACTAATTGGTAAAAGCTACAGAAGATGTCTTTCTCCTTACCTATTGCTATATAAAATATATACAAAAACCTGATTATTAAATATCTAAAAGCCCTAAGAATATCTATTGCCTTCACAAATGTTGGTAGCCATAAATTGAAATAACTTGCATCTCCAATTGACATAGTGGCTGGGACAGGGCAGCAGTTTCATCAATGTGAAATGTTGATTTTAATAGGAAAACTGGTCATAGCAATAACGTCCATGTCTTCCCCATCCCACATCTTTTTCCCTCTTTTCAGTGCTAAAGACTGAGCCCAAGGCCCACCCGTGCTAGGCAAGTCCTTTCTACCGAGTTACTTTTCCACTTCTCTTTCTCCTTATGTGACTCATATCAGATCCCGGCTCCCCTTCCGTATGACTGAGCCAATCTACAAGCTCTCTTTCCAGAGGGATGTGAGCGATCAATTCCCTGTCCTCTGTTCCATGTCCAGTCTCTTTTTAAAGTCGTTTTGGCTTCTCCAAAACATTCCCCTACAATATTTCTAACAAAATCATCTGTAAGTACATACTCAAAATTTCAACAAACGAACAAACAACAAAGAAAACCCCAACCTGTCATAACTTTTCACGGGCTCTTTGGATATGACACTTAATCTAACTTTTTTTGGCTTCTGAACCTTTGGCTCACATTAAAGAAAATCTCAGCAGACAGTTGGGAACCCCCTATGGGCATTTCCTGGACTTTGCTATCATTTAGATTCAAATGACCCCTTTTCAGTGTGGCTGAGATAGACTAGGAATAGAAGAGACCAGAAACTCTGCTTCTAAATTAAGGAAGGAAGGGGCTGGGGAGATAGCTCTGCAGCACAAGTGCCTGCCTGGCAAGTGCAGAGTCATGAGTTCGAGCCCCAGTCCCACCAAAAAAATAAATAAATAAAATAAAAACAAAAATAAATAAATTAAGGAAGGAAGCCGGGTGTGGTGACGCAAGCCTGTAATCCCAGCATTCAGGAGGCTGAGGCAGGAGGACTGTTGTGAGTTTGAGACCAGCCTGGGTTACAAGAGTGAGCTCAAGGCTAGCCTGAACTGCATAGAGAGACCCTCTCTCAAAAAGAAAAAAAAAAAAAAAAAAAAAAAAAAAAAAAAAAAAAAAAAAAAAAAAAAAAAAAAAAAAGAAAGAAAAAAAAAAAA
>PVJA010043162.1:0-16579 GCA_004027025.1 Myocastor coypus | reverse complement strand
TCCCCATATATTCCCATGATTAACTTTCTGGTTAACTTTCAACTGTAACCTAAATGGGCTGTTTATTTTGGAAGACTAAACTAAGTCTACCCCTCACTAGCATGAATAATGCAGGTTTCCTATCCATTCCTATTTATAAAACTTCAAGCCCAAGAGATCTGAAAAGATGACAGATTATAAGGACTTTCTAAAGTTCATGTGTAGCTCATTCAGAAGGAAATTAGAAAAACTCAATGTAGTAATCAGATTCACAGAACAGCACATCACCTGACTAGTTCAAAGCAACAGATGGATAGGATTAGGCAAGGGTTAGTGTATCAAGTTAAGAAATATGTATATGTGCGTATTTCATTGATTTGGCTGGTTTTAAAACAAATTTATCACCTTATAAACCACTGAGGCACTGACAAAATATTTCTATTACAAAATTCAAAAAGGCAATTATCAAAGCTTTGAAAACTGTTGGAGTTATGTGCCAAGTTGGTATTTAAATTAGCCAACATATTTTTAACATCATCAAATATTACTGACATATTAATAGTACCATACTTTGAATAAACTAGATGTAAGATTTCAAGATTGACTTTTTCTGAAAGAGAGGCAGAAAAGGTAGAGAGAGAGGGAGGCAGGAATTGAAAGGGAGAGAGAAGGTAGAAGAGAACAGAGATAGTAAAACAAAAGAAAGCAGAGGGCAGAAGGCTTTTAATAATTAAAGAAGCAAATTTCTCTTTTCAGAGCAAAGTTTCATAAATACTAAAATACTTTAGCCCATGCCCTTTAGGCAAGTGGCTAATCACAAAAATAGTTCTCCTATTTACAGTCTTTAAGATTTTTTTTAAAGAATTTTTTATTTTATTTATTTATGTTTTTCTTGTTTCATAACCTTTATTTGCTTATTCACTCATTTTTATGGCTGGCTCAGCCCGCGCCCTGACGGAAGGGCTGGCGCAGCATGTGGTGCCGGGGATTGAACCGCGGTCCCTGAAGCCGCCCAAGCTTTCCCAAGCAGGCGCTTTAGACCACTGAGCCATCCCGCTGGGCCCCATACAGTCTTTAAGATTTTTAAGCCAGCTAAGTTATTTGTGAAACAGCACTTTCCTCAAAACAAATTTAAAACTATAAATCTGCCTCTAAATAAAATGCCTTTGAATATTTACTCTTATAATCTTTTAGCAGAAAAACAATTTTACATATGCAATTAAAAAGTGAATGGCACACACACTGTAGAAAACAGAATGACAGTGTCTTTAAAAAAAGATTTTTTGTTTTTTAAAAATTTTATACATATTTCCAACAGAGAAAAAATACAAATTTTCTAAAGTAAGAAGAAGGGACAGGAGTTTCTTCCCTTATTTCCAGCAGAGAATTAACCTTCCTATTTGCCAGCTCTTTCCAACTAAAAACTCTTTGTACAAAACAGAGTATCTCATTATAAACCACTAGCATAATGTTTTATTTCCAATATGATAAGAGAAGTTTACTAAATGGGAAAATATTAAACAGTCAAAAGTAAATCTGTGGCTTGCATGGCCTGGAAATTGTTTACTGGAACAAAGCTTTGTAAACCTTCATGTGTGCATGCGTGTGTGTGTGTGTGTGTGTGTGTGCATCACCCACAGACTGTGTTCAGTGTTGATTCTGATCCAGTGCATCTTCAAGATCAGGTATAAACCCCAGACTTGAAAGCAGAAACCCAAACATATAAGGTTATACTTATGTTTATCACAGCATTACTCCTAATAGCCAAAAAGTGTGAACAACCTAAATATCCACTGGCACATGCAGAAACAAAATGTGTTATAAACATACAGTAGATTATTCAGCCTTAAAAGGACAGAAATTCAAATAGGCTGCAACATAAATGAAATTTGACAATATGAATCAGACACAAAAGTATAATAAATATTGCATGATTCCACTTACATAAAGTACTTAGAATAGATACATTCTAGAGACAATATAAGATGATGGTTGTCAGGGGCTAGAAGAAGGAGTAAATGGGGACTTATTGTTAAATGGGTACAGAATTTCTGTTGGGAAGATGAAAAATTCCAAGAGAGCAATGGCTGTAACAATATGAATTAACAGGACTGAACTGTACATTTAAAAATACTTAAAATGGTAAATTGCATATGTGTTTACCACAACAAAATTTAATTATAAACATTTTATTGCCATATACAAAATCAATTACTTGAACATTTCTCAAAAGCCATTCATACATTAAGGCACGGTGGTTTAGACTAACCTGAAAACTCCAGCCCATTTCTTAAGCAGTATTTCATTGTATTGATCTCTTATTTCAAACAAAAGGTCAAAAAGTCGGTTCACTGGAAAACCATAACCCTAAAAATACAAAACAATCAAACAAAAAAGGTCACCTGTGTAATAAGTATTTATAAAAAAATGTCAGGGATACTAGATAATCATTTGAGAGGAGCTATGAGATCCACTGTATGTCATTCGAAAAGAACAGGAAAATATCCTTTGACTTTCTACTAGAATGTATTAACTAAAAAAGGTCTAGAGAGAGTTTAATGACATCAAAATAAGTCTTCCTTTTTTCTCTCTTTCAGCAAAATTACATGCATTATTCTCAAAAAGTATTTCCTATGTAAGATAGCAGTTCTATCATCAATCTAGTTTATTAATAACTTAAAGAGCATCTAAACTCCGCTATACACATTTAATCAATTACCAAATATTTTTCACTTCACCTTTGCAGACCTCTTTCAAATGTATCATTCTCCATCACCTATCTTCCTTTCTTCTAGAAATATTTTCATTATAATTACTTCATTTCAGATCCTTCACATTTCCTCTGTAGACCTATACTGAAATCCCACTACTGTTTCTTTCAACTGAGTAAGTTGCTCAGATTCTCAAAATACTATACTCAAAAATACAAATCTGATCATAATGCTCCCCTGATTAAAACCACTGAAGCCTTTACTAAAGTCTCAAAAGATTGGAGAAAATCTAGGTCAACCTACCTTAACAACTTCCTCACTATTATTTGTACTCTTTGCTGACATCCATATATTGCACTTTCTAATACTACCAAGCTGCTCAACCAGTCTCACATTCACCATACCATACCATAATCTATAGTTTACACATACTCGTTTCACTCTCATTAACATCCTTTCTTTATCCTTGAACTCATTCTTCAAAATGAGATTGAAGCTTAATTTTAATTTTCTCCCATTTTTCTCCTATAGCTTTCTCCAACTCTTAGAATCAAAATTAGTTATTTTACCTTCTGTGAGCCCAGTGCTCTTTAACATATTGCTATATTATATAGCCTTTGGAAGTTTTTGTTGTTTTTTTGTTTTTTAATACTGGAAATCAAATTTAGTATCTTGTGCTTACCAGGTTGGTGCTTGTCCCACTGAGCTACATCCCTGCCCCAGAACTGGTCTTATTCGTTGATTGATTGCCTTATCAAATACCTTATTTGTTTACAACTAAACTGTGAATTTCTAGAAGCTAAGGATTACTTTCTCCCTCCTGTATCACTTATTTTTATATCTCTGTCAACCTGCATATCAACTGTTAGCAAGTGATGAATAGTCAAGAAGTGTCAGTGAATAAACTAACAAATGTTTACTTTTTATTTGCTCACTAGGCAGCAGGCAGAACTACTAAGTGTACTCATGTTACCTTTCACTTCATTGTGTGTCCCCCCCCTCAAAACCTCATGCAGTCATGGGGTGGTTCCTACAGTTTGAGATTAATTTATGATCCAATGCTGGGATTATTAGTGTGCGTACTACTCCTGCCCTGGGGTGTGTAATTTGTATTACAGTGCAAGGAAGAGAGAGAGCTTGCTAGCTGCCTCAGCTGCTGCCCCTCTCCCTTGCTCTTGGCTGTTTCCTGCCACCATGAACTACCGCCCTCTGCCATGTGCTACTCTGCTTTAGAACCAGGTGAGTATTGATTGAAACCTCCATCAACTGTGAGCTAAATAAGCCTCTCCTTCCTTAATTTTGGATGTAAGGTATTTGTCCCAGCAATAAGAGAAAAAAAACTAAGCCAGTTTTAAATGATGAAATACTGTCATTTAAAGGCAAAATATCCAATAAATTCAAAACACAAAACTATGTAACATTCTTTAGGTTTCTTTTATGAAAAGATACCTCTACTCTTCACTAGTGAGTATAAATTTAGAAGCTAATACTAGCTAACCTATTGTAAGATCTACTTAATAATAAACCTGTCAATTTTCATTAAAATGATAATACTGTAGATAAGTAAGTTTCTAAATAAATAAAAGGTCTGGTATCTTTCTTGATCTTACTTCAAAGCAATGAATTAGAAAGGTATCTTTGCAAGGTTTTATGTGACCTTCACTACTGGTTTTCCAACATTTGTATTGAATACTGACATAACTTTTCTTGAGGAAATCAGTATATACAGCTTTTACACTGTGTGTTTTTCATACATAGTATCACTTTTAACAAATAAGAATCTAAGGCCTGTAGAACTTGCAGGCACACAATCTGTCAGTAACACAAGTGAAACAGAAACTCAGGATTTGTGTCATTTCAGAACCCATGCTTAGTGCTCTAAAACAGAATTTATATCTTCCAATTCCTACTTCAGGGTTTTTTCTACTATGTCATGTAGTTTTTTAAATTACAAAAATACTGCACTTTAACTGAATGGCCTATATTTTAAGAGACAATAATATTTTTGAGCTCTTTCCAAGTTTTATAATTGGGAAGGAAGTGGCATGAATAATCTTGAGTAGCAGAGCACTACACAACTATTTATTGCTAATAGTTTGTTACCCATAAACCCACAATAAAATAAGCATCTTTTTAAGTGCTTAAAATAACACTTATTGAATTTTAAGTTAACACTCACCTGCAAAGTATCTGCAAAAATTACAATGAGATTCTTCAGCTCTAAAACAAGATCAGGGTCAGTGCAATAAGACTAAGGGAATACAGGATAGATAGGTGTGGGGGTAGAAACACAAAACAACAAAAATGAGTCATTTAGTTAAAAATTAAGATCCTAAAGTATTTTCCTTTAATTTATCAGACATACAGTAAAATTAAAATCTCATGAGACAGATACACTTGCTCTATTTAAAGTGTTTTCAGGCAGAGATCAAAATGACATATCAAAATGTAACTATATTGTATAAAAAGAAATCCTCCTAAAATATGCACATGCACACACACACACACACACACACACACACACACACAAACTGGTCAAAACAATGAGCTTGTATTTATAAAAGCCTTTAGATTTTAGGGACTTTATTATTTTAAATTGAAACAATGGCTTTCATATAGACCATATATTTTTATTTTGTATTAACTGACTCTCCATCTTTCAGAAGAGCCACACATATTATTTGTTCTACATGACAATTTCTTAATAATTAACTAAAGAAAACCACTGAAGTCAAAGGAATAGTGAAGTTTATTGTTGCTTTAACAGCATTTAGTAACAATTTAATTTTTTTTTTTTTAAGAATTTTTCTTGTTTCAGAACTTTTGTTTATTTATTTATTTTTATGGCCAGCTCGGCCTGCCCTGAGGGCAGAGCTGGCGCAGCATGTGGTGCTGTGGATCAAACCGCAGTCCCTGCAGCCACCCAAGCTTTCCTAAGCAGGCGCTTTAGACCACTGAGCCATCCTGCCGGGCCCCGGTAACAATTTAATTTTTAATGTGATATATTACATTAAATATTGACTCCGTATTTAATGTCATAAAATGAACAGATAACATATACAATTTTATACACTTGGAGCTGATATGAATACAAACTATAATAAGATGTATTAGTTTTTAGCTTGAGAGATAACTCAGTATTTGTCTAGTGTATGTGAAGTCTTTACTGACCAATTACTAATTCCAATAATCCTGATAATAGTAATATGTCTATTATTTCCACAAAAGACATTAGGGAAATATTTGGCCATTTGACTTTAATTGATAAAACCTTTCTTATTACATAATGGTCCATCATTTCAAATGAATTCTAAATCAGAAAACTGAAAAATCTCAAGTTCATTAACTGTTGTATTACTAAAAATCATAAACATTGGGGAACAAATTTTATTGAATTTTAATTCTTTGGAAACAAAGAATTTGGGATGATAATTAAAAAATCTTTCTTCATGGACCTTTTCAGTGATCTAATAAAGCTGTTAGTTGAGACCAATTAGATCAGCTTAGTTCTTGTAACATTGGAATAAAAGCATCTTCAGAAGCCCCAACCAATGGCAAAATCCATCTTCATATTACCAAATAAAAGCTTGATGTTCCTACTTCCAAATCTGAGCAATTATCAAAAACTGCTGAATGATGAACGTACAGTTTTCCTTTGACATTACACAACTCACAAGTTCTCAAAGTAACTGAAGTAAAATTTTAGTATCATAAATTATGTGACTTACTGAATGAGCTCTAAGGATAGCAATTATCTTTGAAAGGGCCATGTTCCAAAGTTCATCAGTGTATGCCCTGGTTACCAATCCTTGTGTCACATGTAAAATGTGATCTTCCACCACAAAGAACCTAAAATAGTAATTACCAACACAGTACACAGTTTTTAAAAGCCCAAATACAAAAAAATTATTTCTGATATTAAGTATAATATAAAATTAATAATTTAGTTCCATAGATACATACCCTATGATTTGAGTGAAATATCTTCTATAGCCATCAACTGTTTCATGCTTTAAGTGAAAAATAGAAGTCAAATTTAAAGCAGTAAGTATCAGCAACCTAAAAGTTCCAAATTATTAAAAATTCAATAGCAAATATTGATTGAAAGCCTACTCAAACCTGCATACATTGTTAGGTGCCAGGAATACACTCACAAATAACAAAAAGTCCTTCCCTAATGAAATATACATATGAAATGTACAATAAAAAGGGTAAAAAGTAAATGAGATCTCAGAACCCCCTCCTCAGTATTCTAATTGAAGCCATCGTCATCCCACATTTGGGTTAATGTCATCTTCTCATATAGTCTTCCCAGCCTCTAAGCTTGCCCCCTATAGCCTACACCCATATATAGTAACTCAGAATATTTTTCAAACAGTGATCAGAAAATTATATCCTCTGCCAAAAATCTTTCAGTGCCTTTCCAAATAATACACAACAAAAGTTGAACTCATTGCAAACAGTCTACAACCTATTACCTGTTTGTAATTTTAACAAAAGGCATACAGTATTTAATCATCTTTCATTCATAAAGTTACATAAGTATTTCATAGTTCAATGAAGTTCAAAGGATATGTTTTTATGTTTTATAAATCTGATCAAATTTTCAAATATCTGTGTTTTTTCCATTTTGGTGGGGTAGATTATTAGCACTTTTTAACATAAAGGTACTACAATCAGAAAACAGTCCACATTTGGTAGACATCAAGCATTTAAAATTTTCTTATACTTGTTTTATAACATTATTATATGATGAAAATTTTTCTAGTGTTCTATGTATGCTTTAAAAGAGTATGTTTCTATAGTTATTCCACCGAGTCTCTCTATATATTCTATCACATCAAGCCTCTTAAGCATTTTCTATACCCTTACTGAGAGCCTACTTGCTTAATATGACACTGGTACAAAAATGTCTCAGTGGCGTATGCTTATGGATTCCCAATTTTAAAGTATGGCAATCTTGTTTCAAAAGTGCTGAATTCAGGCCAGGGATATAGCTCAGTGGCAAGTGTAAAATCTTGATTTCAATTCCCAGTACCAAAATAAATAAATAGATATAGCTCAGTGGCAAGTGTAAAGTCCTGAGTTCAATTCCTAGTACCTAAATAAATAAATAAATAGAATTAATGTTAAGCGCTTATAGATTTAGAATTACTATTTTATTCTAGCTTTTTCCATTATATGAAAGGTATGCTAGGTTTCCATTCTTTTAATAATTACTCTAAAACTACTATACATCGTCAAATACATTCTTAAATAATCAAACTCCAAAATAGTCAAGTTTTTATTACTATTCTGTATAATTCAAAAAGTTAGCTTCATTTCATTAACTTGATTTCATTCCAACATTCATTACTGTGTATTTCAATTTTATCTGATGTTCAAATGCATACTATCTTGATAACTTCCTACAATCACTATAATTCTATTCACATATTTACCATTGTATGTACCTGTATTATTTTATATGAATGTACAATAACTTTACTCATGAGGATATACCATTTATCTGTTTTTATTACACAGAAATTCATGGGAGTTTTTAATTTGGGGCAAATATTAATAAAGCTAGTTATAAACAGTCACATTAGGCCACTTTGTAAAATACTATTTTCATTTTTCACAAGAGCAGGATGATGACACTATTCATCATTATATGTATTATGCTTTAATTATACATATGTATGTATAATTATATAAACTGCCAAAAATTTTACGAAGTGACTGTGTAATTTTCATACTCATCAGAAGTGTAAGAGAGTTCCACTTGCTCCACATCCTCATTAGAAGTTGGTATTGTCTTTTAAGTAAATATGGAGAAGTTATTCACTGAAGATTTTTTTTTAAATACATCGTTTTTGTTTTTGTTTTTTAAATTTAATTTGTTTTTCTTGTTTCAGAACTTTTGTTTGTTTATTTATTTTTATGGCCAGCTCAGCCTCCCCTGAGGGCAGGGCTCACGCAGCATGTGGTGCTGGGGATTGAACCGCGGTCCCTGCAGCTGCCCAAGCTTTCCTAAGCAGGTGCTTTAGACCACTGAGCCATCCTTCCGGGCCCCTGAAGTTTTAACTTACATTTCCTTGATGAAAAATTACGCTGAATATTTTTTTCATGTGCTTATTCAATATCCATACAGCTTTTATAAAATGTCAAGTCATTTTTTGCTCATTTTAAAAACTGGTTTGTCTTTAATTGTTGAGTTACTCACATTTTTATATATTCTGGGAATGAACTCTTTATTAGACATGAGTTTTACAAGTATTTTCTCCAAGCTTTATCTCACTTCATTTGTTTCATAGCACCTTTTAAAGGGAAGTTGTTTTATGGCTTGTATTTGGAACCCTTAGAAAATGACTACCATTCAGAGGTGTCTTCCAGGTGCAGCTGGATTTTCAATTTTGAGATGAGATCCTACCTCTTCAATTTACTAGGGATGAAAAGTTGCTGCCTACCTGACCCAGCCCCTGCTTCTTTGGCACTAGCCTATATATTACTTTTTAAGACCATTAGCCAACCTCAGTCTTGGTTATCAGGAAGAACTGATTAGAACAACTATGTCACTTTGGCTAAAGTGGTACAATCAGTAATAATAATAGTATCAAACACAACCTAGAAAATGACAAACTGAGGTGACTATTAATTTGCCACCGTTAACTAGATGAATTCTAAAATGAACCAAAAAACTGCTTGCAGTATTAAGCCCTTTAGCAATTTTACCCTCAGCAGAAAAAATGTAAAAGGGATTAGGAGGCAAAACTAAAGAAATAAAGAAGAGGAAGGGATTAGAAGGGAGGATGAAGAACAAAGGAAGATCACACAAATTTGACAATAGGTAAAAAAGACAGGAGGAAAAAGAGGAAAGGAAAAAATAAAGACAAGAACAGGGCTCAGGGCTTGAGAAGATAGCTCAGTAGAATAAGCGCTTGTCTGGCAAGCGCAAAGTCCTGAGTTCAATCCCCGGTACTGCAATAAAAAGGAAGCAGGGAGGACAAGAACAGAACAGAAAAACTTGAAACCACGTTCCCACATATAAAAAGAACAAACAAAAATAAAAAAGAAGAGAAAGAAACACTAAGAAAAAAATGTCCATTTCAAAATGTGTCTGTTGTCACTGATAGACAGCAAGGACAGAGGGAATCCATATTCAAGTTGATTAATCCCAGGAACCCAGCTGTACATTTGCAGTAGGGTAGTGATTAATCTCAGTGAGCCTGTACTAATTCCACAGCTGGTTTCTGGCCATAAGGCTGGAACCAGATCAGTTCAGCCTGCAGCAGTCTGTGAGCCTTCTGCTAACCTGACTTCACCTCCCTGTCAGCTTGAACTCAGCTCTGTGACTTCCTGCAGACTTGAATTCATCCTCTCAACTCTGATACTGGGAGCTGCTAGATGAAGCCAGCAGTTGCTCTGAGTGTCAAATTCAGCTGACCCTTCAAGATAGCTCCTAGACAATTGCCCTTTTGGGGCATCTGAGGCTGAATAACTCACTAGCCCTTGCATTCCTGTGTCCACTGCTCTGTTCCACTGGTATGTTTCTGCATGGTGGTCCCTGGGGTGATTAGCAGTCACCATGCATCTGCAAGTTCAACCATCCCCTCCCACACAGTGAGTCCATCCAGCCTGAGGGAGAAAGCACCATCTGCCACCTCCTTGATTGAAATCTCTCTTCTCTCTCTTCCTTGTGGGCTTCAATTCTTGTTTCAAATCCTTTTGGGCTCCCAGGGACCCACCCCATCCTCCTATTCCTCCTCCTCCTCAGGGTGCTCTTTTCCAAAGTCTAGACACCAAATCTTAGAGAGTCACTTTCTCTGCTATCTATCATTCTATCTTTCCAGAAATTAACTGTAGAGAAGTTATTAATTTTCCTGGTTATCTTTTTTTATAGCTTATGCCTAAGATCACAAAGATCTTTGTTTTCTTCCAAAAGTTTTACAATTTTAGCACCTTCATTTAAGGTTATGATCCATTTCTTAAATTGCTGAATGAGATAATATTCTTTTTTTCTTTTGCATATAGGTCATCTCATATCTTATCATTAGAATACTGACCGGGTAAGATTTCAAGTCTTTTATATTTGTTTCATGGCCCAAAATATGATCTGTCTTGGTGACTCTTCATGCATACTTATAAAGCTTTTTTTGGTAGAGTATTTAACAAATGTCAATTAGATCAAAATAGTTGGTAAGTGCTTTACAAGTCTGTTTTCTCTTTATTGTTAGTGTTCTGAATTTCTTTTAATGTTTCTGATAGGGTGTTGAATTTTAACCTAAGTTATTAGGGATTCCTTGGTGGGGGGGGGGAGAAGAGAAGAAGAAGAGGAGGAGGGAGGAGAAAAGAAGAGAGAAGAAATTCTCAATTACCATAAAACATTACTCTATGTCATGTACTCTGGCCTCTTTCTGAAATTCTAATTAGATACATATCAGATTTCTTTGTATTTCCTATGTCTCTGTTGGTTTTTTCTCTCTGTGGTGCTATCTAGATGATCTCAGATCAACAAAAAATTCATTAACTGTAAAAACCATTCATAGTAACTTTAGTTAATCTATCCTTAATTTCTAGATATTCTACTTGATCTTTCCTCACATTTGTTTGGTAATTCTTTTTTTTTTTTTTTTTTTTTTTTTTTTTTTTTTTTTTTTTTTTTTTTTTTTTTTTTTTTTTTTTTTTTTTTTTTTTTTTTTTTTTTTTTTTTTTTCTTTTTTTTTTGAGACAGGGTCTCGCTATGCAGTACAGGCTGGCCTTGAGCTGACCTTTGTAGCTGAGGCTGGTCTTGAACTTGCACCGATACTCCTGCCTCAGCCTCCCAACCGATAGTATTGGTAATTCTTTATAATTTCTGCTCCTCATAACAACAAGCTTGCCTTTCACTTTATTAAACACATTACCATTATTTTATACTCTAGGACTACTAACACAAATATCAAGTCTTTTGGAATCCAGTTTTGATATCAACTTTTTTTCTTTGTGCGTAACCAGGGACTGAACTCAGACCCTTGCACTTGCGCTTATCCTACTGAGCTATCTCCCCAGCCTATTTTTAAATATTTGGGTTTTTTTATATCAACATTTTTAATGATTCACACTTGTTTAGTAATTACTTTTTGACTGAATTGGTGAAACTTCTTGGAACTTCTCAAATATTCTTTAATTCTGGGATGAAACTATAGAGAACAACATTTGTTTCTTCTGAGCACTTGACAGCAATTATCAGCATGGAACCACTTCAAATTTTCAGTGTGATCTTGTTGTTATTCAAGTAGAATAGACTTAGGCTGCAAACATCAAACTGCTCATTATGAATCCTTAGAGAAGCTTTTTCTTTTTCTTCAGAAGATGACAAAAAGTTATTCTGCATTCTGTGCTTCTTGAAGCATCAACTAGGGGATAAAACCAGAGAGCAGGTCTGGTTTGCTTTAGTCTGTTGCTCTGGGAGAGGGTTTGGTAGAGGAGCTTATAATATCTTCAGAGGCAAGTTAGGGGAAGGCCCCAGGTAGTCACAAATTCTTCTGGCAGTTTAGGTAGTATACTTCAGTCAGTTTAGGCAGAGAAGAAGGAAGAGAGCAGACATACGAGTCTAGCCTGGAGCAGAAGAGCTCAATTTGCAGTTTGGCCCAGAGAACACAGGCGATTCTTCACCACCAGTTCCACATACAGCACACTGTAGATGTGGTATAGCACATCCTGGATGAGTCCCACCCCCAAATCAGTATTCATGACAACCCTGATCACAGTGGGTGTCTCATAGTAATGGAACTTATAATGGCTAGTTCGGAGGGTCAGGAAACTGTCCTTCTTGTCTAGCAGATAGAGAAAAGCATTCTGTGTATCAGCTTGAACTCCTCCTCCTTGGAGATTCCTGCTTGCTTCTTGCAGTACCACTCACTGTAGTGTAGACACACTCCATTTTGGTCAAATAGATATAAGTTGTGGACAGTCATTAGAATTATTCTGAGTGCTGGAGATGAGTTACTTCTGCTTTCCCTAGAGAAGCTTTTTCTTTCTATTCTCTCAAACCAAGACCTGAGAGAGATTAATTTTCTTTACAATATTTAAAAGAGAATAAAAAGATTTTTAAATGGTTTTATCTCTCATCCTAATTACTGGAGTCTCAGTTTTAAAAGAGAGACCATATAACTGGATATTTACTTTGAATGGGCTCTTAATTTAGGCACTGACAGTACAGATCCTCAAAACTCATGCTTTACCATTTACTAGTTGCTCCCAGGAACAAAGCTACATGAAACCTGAGTTTCTTCCCTCATTTAGGTGTACATGTTTTCTCAACTGTTTTACAGTCTGATGCATTAAGGTTAAGATTATATATAATAAAATTCACTTTTTCATGTGCAATTTCTGAGTTTTCACCAATATACCTAGTTACATAATCATCACAATAGAATAAATTACCACAACTAGAGAATTAGTCCTCTATTCATCTGGGTTTTAGTCTAATACATTTCTTCTAGATCTTTAATACATTTTCTTTTTCAGTACCAGGGATCAAATTCAGGACCTTCTGTTTCCCAGGCAGTTGCTTACACCACTGAGCTATTTCTCCAGCTGTTTCATACATTTAAAAAGAAATGATTTTTCTTCCAAAGAAAGAATTTCCAAGTTATCTACCCACCATGCTCTTTTTGTTCAGTTAGACAATTAACTGAGGCACACAATTTGCCATATTGTTAGAAACTAATTGTTGACTTCTTGGCATTTTATATATTTATTCATCCTTTTTTTTAAAAAAATTCAGTCTACCTTCCCTAGCAGAATATAAATTCATTCTAATTACTAATAGTCATCAGAATGGGACTAATCAGTTTTGCTCCCTGTTATAACCTTGGCATGTAAATCC
This sequence comes from Myocastor coypus, assembly GCA_004027025.1. Classification (NCBI taxonomy): domain Eukaryota; kingdom Metazoa; phylum Chordata; class Mammalia; order Rodentia; family Myocastoridae; genus Myocastor; species Myocastor coypus. The sequence goes on along the minus strand of PVJA010043162.1, from coordinate 3,034 downwards.
ATTATTAAAAATGGTAGATATTCAATAAATATGTGTAGCTGAATGAACAGGGATACATACTCTGAAGAAATTAAGGTAAGATAAGCAGATAAAAATAATAGTGTAATAATAGTTCAAAATTTTCATATATTTACCATACTTGACTGGGGCTGTAAAACCAGTCTCGCTTGTTTCTTTCTTTGTTTTCGGTAATAATTTTCAAATGATTCTTCATCACCCTAAAATAAAATCAGCAGAGTAATGAAAATGCATACACACACACATACACACACACACACATCATGTACACACTGCTAAAATAGATATTTATTCTTAAAAGTCATTTTAAATTTTCTAATTGGAGTATCAATACTGAATGGCATTTCATAATTGAGCAACAAGAAAATGTTATTGGTGCTATAGTTCAAGGATAGTACCTTGAGGGTTGGGTATGGTTCCTGTAGCCCCAGTACTAGGGAGGCCTACATGGAAAGATCAACATGAATTCAAGGCCAAGTTAGGTTTACACAGTAAGTTAAAAAAAAAAAGCCCTCCAGATTGTGATTATTTAAACCCAATTTCACTAATTCTTGTACGTACTTTTAAAGCAAGAAAGTGAAATCAATTTTTCTTTACTTAATTTATAGTATTATAATGAAATATGTAACTAAGATTCTAAATTGCTTTATGAAACTATGTTCCCTCAATAAGCATGTTGATACACATAAAACTATGGTGTTTAACTTCTGATTATAAGTAATACACAACCATACAATGGAATATAGCCAGGTATAAAAATTAGGTATAATTTCCCATTTTATTTATTTATTTATTTATTTAGCCTTTTTAAGACAGTGTCTCAGTATGCAGTTCAGGCTGGCCCTGAACTCACTTTTGTAGCCCAGGCTGATCTCGAACTCACACCGATCCTCCTGCCTCAGGCTCCCAAGTGCTGGGATTATAGGCATGCGCCACCACACCCGGCTACATTTTTAATTTTTGAAACAGGATTTCATTATGTACATAACCCAAACAGACACTAAGCTGATGAGCTCTTGCCTCAACATTCCAAATGCACAACTCTATTAATTTGGTTAAACAGAAAGATAATGTCTTTTTTCCAAGTATTTAATGAAAGAGGATGGTACATACTGCTAAAAACCAGACAACTTTCATGTCTCAAAAATACAAAGTTGAAAATATACTTTATTGGATTTATTGGACTTAAGCTTATGACACACAGCTTTACTGAATCACAATGTTCATGAATATGAAAGAATGGGGTTAACTAATGTCATTTAAAACTGGCAGCCCCAAAAAACATGCCAGTTAAATTTTAAAATTTCAGCTTCATCACAACCCATTATCACTTTGACTATTTAAAGTATTTTTTCTTCATATCAAATGGCAAACCCTTCAGAGTATAAGACTAACCTAAGTCAAAGAAAAAGGTCAAAGTAAACACAAAGGACAGTTTCAGCATTTAAATTTTTTGAGTTCTCTCTGCTGTACTCTTAGAGGATTTTATGTGCTTTGTTTTGTTTTATAGTGCTGGGATTAAATACAGAGCTATGCAAGTGTTCAAACACAGAGTTACATCCACACCCCAGAACTCCCTTTTTGGGAAAAAAAAGAATCAAGTCGCCAAAAGAAAACTATCATTACTCAAAACTACGTATTTATTCCCTACCATCTATGTGCAATAAGAGTATTTTACCATGGACAAATTCTACCATTTATAACATGAAATCTGTGCAAGAAGTTAAAAAACAAAACAAAACACCTCTTACATGCAGTTTTTCATTAATTGTTAAAGGAGACTTCCTTCTTTGGTATTCTAGAATTTTTTATGCATCAAGACAACAGTAAGGTTGTACCAAACATCAGTGAAAGATATGATATTTCCCAACCTAGGATGCTAGGAATTGAATGTCAAGCATGCTAGACAAATGTTCTATCTCTAAGCCACATCTGAAGCCCCCACTTTCTTTGATAAAGTAAGTATGGTAGCCTCCAAGATGATTTCCAAAGAACAGGTCATGGTAGTGATATCCTATCTTAGTTTCTCTCCATCTTACATGAGTGGTGCTTTAACCAACAAAGCACAAGTAACGGTATGTTTCTTCTGAGATTAATTTATAAAAGATGTTATGATTTCAATCTTGATTTTTTTGTCTTGGATAACTTCCTTAGGGGGAAGACAGCAGTCATGTCATGAGGACTCACAGGCAGCTTTAAAAAGAGCCTACATGTAAGGAACTGAGTGTGGTCTTCTACCAATAGCCAGTACTCTGAAAACAGTTCCTATACTTACAAAATTTAGACACAGCCAGCTAGAAATTGACAAAAGTTCTTAGTATGTCTCAAAACCTTCAATGCAATAAGCTGTACTGTAGATACTGCTTACAGCAACTTCCACTTTCAATAGCACTGCTATTTTCTTTTCATGAAACTCTTACGAGTATTTGACTAAACAGAGCAGGAAATTCTACTTAAAAATTTTGGACATGGAGAGCTAACATGGACTTATATTCAACAGAGCTAGGCCTTGAAATCATACACAGTAATGTAATACTTTTACAATAATTCTTTTTTTTTTTTTCCAATTCTTTTATTGTTTAAATTTAACAATGGTTATATTACATATTTTCATCATCGGATCAGTTTAGATTAATACACATAGGTATATAAGATTGATCAAACAACTAAACATTAACCTTTCTAAATCCACATTACTTTTTTTTTTTTTTTTTTTCTTTTCCCCCTTTTTTTCTTTGAAAGTTGACATATTACATATTGTCCTCACAATCATTCTATAGAGTGCAGTGTGTGGGCATGACCCACCTCCCTATTAAAGTTGCATAGAAAAAAGAAAGAAAGAAAGAAAAAAAAACAGGAAAGAATATACTTCCGTTTGGACTAAGAGGAAGCAGATACATATACAATCAAAGGTTTTGCAATTGCAGTGTGCCACCAGTGAAGCTTGTGACGTTGGAGGCTATTGAATCTAAGCCTCCTAAAGCTCATCTCACCAATCTAGCTCTGCGTTCCATGC
>PVJA010043161.1:0-16936 GCA_004027025.1 Myocastor coypus | reverse complement strand
AATATGTAATATGTCAACTTTCAAAGAAAAAAAGGGGGAAAAGAAAAAAAAAAAAGTAATGTGGATTTAGAAAGGTTAATGTTTAGTTGTTTGATCAATCTTATATACCTATATGTATTAATCTAAACTGATCCGATGATGAAAATATGTAATATAACCATTGTTAAATTTAAACAATAAAAGAATTGGAAAAAAAATCACAAAGACAATATTTAATTATATGTTGAGAAATATTTATTCCTAATTCAAATAAATAACATTTCATCATGGCATAGCATGGGTTTAAAGATGTATTTTCCAATGGCTTTAGGCATCCCCTGTGCTTTGGCCGTTTGACCCACGCCAGGGCCGCGACCCACAGGTTGAGACTGCTGTCCTACATTGTTGAGGGCCTCAGCATGAGCCGCTCCCAAATGGCGCCGGCTTCCTGCTTCCAGGTTGTCCTGAGGCAAAAAACAATTTAGCTGTAATCTGTTTTTGCCTGGCAACTGATGTAGTAACTAATCAGATTTGACTGTGAGAGCGATGGTGATTGGTGGGCGAAGTGCTATATATGAGGGAAGCACAGGCTGGAGGGTGAGAAGAGGTAGAGATGTAAAAGGGTGGAGGATCTTGTTAGATCCTGGCTGCTGTACTGAATAAAAGTCTACAAGCTTAAGTCCGGCGTTCAAGCCTTTGTGTTGCGGCGCCGGACACTACATGCTATGCATGCACTCTAGCACTCAGTTACACACTTATCTCCTTATTTTATGTATGCATGCATGTATTTATTTAGCGGAATCAGGGACTGAACTCAGGCCCTTGCACTTGCCAGGCAAGTGCTTATTTTACTGAGCTATCTCCCCAGCCCTGCTCCTCCTAATTTTAAAATCAATTTTATTGGCACACTTTTGAGATAACGATCACGTTCATTATAAGGAATCTGTGCGTGTACACAATGTCTCCTCTTCTCATCCCCTCCCCTCCTTCACTCTTCTCCCCTTCTTTATTCACAAGACCTTTGCTTCCATTTTCTTCCTTTACGCACCCCTTGCCTCCCTTCGCAGTTCAACACGGTCTTCCTATTTCCCAGTATCTGTAATTCATTTTGGTCCTTATTCTTTTGGTTTTGCACATAAGAAACACCACCACATATTTATTTATTTATTTATTTATTTATTTTGTGGGACTGGGGTTCAAACTCATGACCTTGCACTTGCCCAGCAGGCACTTGTGCCTCGGAGCCATCTCCCCAGCTCCCTAACCACCACATATTTAAATGTATACTTTATTTCACATGTGGTCTTAAGGTGCTTTCATTTACCTAAAAAGTTCTCAAATTTATCCTTGTATATGGCAGAGTAGTACTCTAAATAAAAATACTCTCTTGATCTATTCCTCTGTTCATGGGAATCTAGGCTGTTCCCAAGATCTAGCCAAAAGAAACTGTGCTGCTATGAACATGGGTGTGCATGTATCACTGTGCTATGATGCTTTTAATTCTTTTGGAAAGATATGAAGGGGACTAGCTGGGTCAGACAGAGCCTCCAGGGTTAGTTTTCTGCGGAATCTCCACACTGAGTTCCATCTTGGTTGCACCAAGTGACACTCCATCAACAGTGGTGAAGGTTTCCTTTCCCCACAGGCTCTTTGCATGGTTCTGAATAATTTTTCCTTCCATCCAGGGGTTTCCTTTAGTGTTACTCAAAGAATAAATTAGTAATCAGGTTTCTCTTCTTTTGTTTTACAATATATTTATTTTCTCCTTATTTTTAAAGGATAGTTTTGTCATATATGGAACTTTTGTTTGACAATTTTATCCTGTTAGTACTTTAAATATATTGTCCCACCACCTTCTGGTCTATGCAGAGGCCCTAGGATCATCACATGGAATTTAATTTGTATATATACATATATATTAATGGCCAGCTCAGCCTGCCCTGGGGGTGGGGCTGGTGTACCACGTGGTGCCCGGAATCAAACTGTGGTCTCTGTAGTTGCCTAAGCTTGCCTAAACAAGTGCTTTAGACTGCTGAGCCATCTCACTGGCCCTGGAATTTAATTTAAAAAATACATAAAGAGATAAATAAATAAATCTGCCAAGTTAAAGGCTGGCTGCTCTTGTTAATATTTCTTATTACTGCAATAGAAAACAGGAACTCGGCAGCCCGCACTTTCACTGGGCTTATACACACCTCCAATGATACACTGTGGGCCCTTTTCATCTAGTATCGGCAGACTGTAGGCAAGCTTCAGGATACAGGAAAAAGGAAATTTGACCCTTTAGGTCTCATATTTGTCCTGCAGCTTATACTCATCAAGTGAGTGGAAGGAAGGGCTGGACAGGCTCAGCACTAGACTAGCGTGAAAGTCGAACCGACAGCTTCAAGATATGTAAACTCCTTCTAAATTACCAATACCATAGAGGCAGAGACACCAAAGCATCCTCATAAACAACTGTGCCCATTTACTGTCACTGGGTGATCCACCATGCTGGGCAGACTTGGGACAGGTAGACATGGGTAGACATCTTTCCCTAAGGTGCTGCAGGTATCTGCCCAGGGCCTGTGTGGCTTCAGTGGTGGCACAGGCCACCGTGGTCTTTCTTCTGGTCTAGTCCTAAGATGCTCTCTATTGAAAAGGAGCAGGTTTGCCTTCCCTCAGCTGGGCCCCTTGCTGGAGGCTGAGACATCCTTCCTCAGGCTAGCAGGCAGAGAGAGCTCTGGTCTCTCTGCTGCCTCGGTCCTGTGTGTGCAGGGTGTGGTCTTCTGAGTTCACCTCATCTGCCCACTGACTAACTTACCCTTCATCCTGAAGCCATAACCTGTCTCCCTCCTTTCACCATTCAGCTTCATTGCTTCATCAAGGCAGGCTTTCTCCAAGAGTCTCTGTGGGATCACATACATTTTGAGGCAAATCCAGTTCTAGGCCACCAGCATTTTGGTCCTGTTTGCCTGTCAGTATCTATCTGATAGGGAAGATGTGTGCTAGCACCCTGGGTGGTATCTGTGCAGTGCCACAACTAGGTCCCTCTGCTAGGACCTCATGGCATTCAAAGTCATTCGTGAGAATTCAGTTTTTGTAACCAGGGCCACCATCCCTTGACCATTAGGAGGTCAAAGGAACATTTCTTCATGTTCATTCCAACCTTCATGTTGACAGAATTTTTGTAATTTTTCCTTCTTAGATTTATCTAATAATTTTTGTACTCTTCTTCAATTTACTGGTTGTCAGAGTTTCTTCCTATAGCAGCCGTGTTTCTAAAGGTTTCACTTGTCACATCTATATTGAATTTCTTTTTTGGAAGAATCCAGCAAAACCCATTACTCTGTGGTGAATTTCACAGCCACGTCCTCAAAGTTCATTGGTTCCATCACCATTTTACGGCTTTAGGGTCTTCCAGTATCCTTCTCACACAGCCCACAGATGGTAGAAGTTACACAGAGAGGTGGCTTAGCCACCTAGGGTGGATGTCAGCAATGCAGTCAATCAGAACTCTGACCATATGTGCTTTTATTGTATGAGACAATGGAATGAAGGAGAAATCCTAAGTGTTACATTTGCTCACTCATAAGTTTCAAGATATTATATTTTATTCATTCATTCAGTAATCTTGTACTAAGAGATTCCTACGTGCAAAGAGCTGGTCTTGTAACTGTGGGTACTACAGGAAGAAGAAAATGATAACAAGAAACCCCAAACACTGTCCTTAATAGGAAAAGCCCATGACCCAGTCCCTCGGCAAATGCTTAAGCAAAATGTGGTATGCCCATACAATGTAATACTCGGCAAAAAAAGTACTCATGAATACAACATGATGAACTTTGAACATGTGCATTTTAAAAAGCCAGATGTAAAGTATCACTTATGTGTATCACTTATCTATAGATAAGTATCACTTATCTATAATACATGTACAGGAAAATCTAACCTACAGAGACAGAAAGATAAGTAGTTGGGAATGGGAATAGGGAATGACTACTGTGATTAGTTAGGAAAACATTTAATGCAAGCTATACAAGAATTTACAAGATGGAGTTAAAACAGCCACCCACAGAATCAGACGTGGAAGAGTGCAAAAGGTCTCCTGGCCCACTGACCTGCAAGAGATCCAGATGAAGGCCTGGAGCTCACTGCGTTATCTCAGGCAAGTTCCTGTCACGAGGCTGAAGAGTCTACACTGAGAGCCAGGACATGCTGGCCAACATTAAAATGAAAAGCTCCTCCAAAGAAACAGAATCTTCCTTGTTTTCCCTTCAAGCTAACCAGGTAACAAGATGCCCTGGGGTGGGTCTTCTGTCTTCAGCAAATCCTTTCACCCATATTCAGAATTACATTAATCCAATTTAGGGTTGTTCCCCCCCACCCCAGGATCAGTGATAGAACTTGGGACCTTGTCCCTGCTAGGCAAGCACTTAAGCCACTAAGCTTATCTTCCTGAAGGTTTTGTTTTTCTTATATGAACACAATTTGCTAACTATCACAACCCATTCCCTGTCAACTTGACATTTGTTAAGCCAAGTCTTCACGTACACAGAGAAGTTCACATGCCTCACATGTTGTAACTGCCCTCTTGCACACAAAGGAATACACTGATTCCCTCCCCAGAGCAGGAGGAAAGTTTTCTTTGGGTGATGTTTTATTCGTAACATTTCGTAACTAGAATATTAGGACATAGATTTAAAACACTTAGGAACCAATACTAAGTCTATCAACATTATATTAGATAGGAAGCATAAGAGAGAATAATTATAAAAATAATCCTTGTTGCTGTGGTTGACGACAGGGTCATAGCTGGTATTTAGAACTGCCTCCTACTACCCCTCCCACACTCCCTGGGCCTTCAGCAAGCACGCCAGCAGCTCTTGGTTCTTTCTCTGGGGGTGGGGGGGAATCCATATCTGAATTACTGAAGGTTCTGGATCTGAGCCAGGCAGGGTGGCACACACCCGCAATCCCAGCTCTCGGGAGGCTGAGGCAGGAGGATCGGTGTGAGTTCAAGACCCGGGCTACCAAAGTGAGCTCACGGCCAGCCTGAACTGCATAGCGAGACCCTGCCTCAAAAAGACAAAAAAGATTGGTGCTGAATGTTCTGGATCATTTGTCATTCTGTCTGAAAGGGGCTATTGTAGCTTCCCATTGATTTTATTAATAGATCTTAGTAATACTAGCAGATGCCTGAAGGTATCTCCTGAACTCCAAGTATATCCTTTTCCTCCCCTTTGGAGTAATAGTTCAAGTTCCCCTTTATACTCTGGGTCAATATCCCCTGCCAAAACTTAACTCTTTTCACTTGTTTTCTCTGACATATGTGGTGAGCAATATGGCCCGGGGAAGTTTTACTTTCCAGTTCAGTGGCATTTGTGGGAAGCAGCTAAAGCTGGAGCTCGATCACGTGTGCAAGGCAAACCTTGAAGAGAAGGTGTTGTTCCAGATCTGAGAACAGGAGGTGCTCAGGCCAGCCAGCCAGAGCTGCTCGGCGGCGGGGTTGAAATTGACATCAACCTCCCGAGTGTATAACGACACGCGCTGCAGCGGCTGAGCAGCTCCCTTTCTTCCTAGCTAGAGAGAGGGCTCTACCTGAACTCAGCTTTTTTACATTTCATCTCACCTCTATTTCTCCATCTTCTTGCCATCTTTTCTTTTGGGAATTTCTAGAACTTTGCTGGACTCAGCAGGTATAGCACTTCCTGAAACAAACCTTCTCCCTTTTGTCACTAAGACTTGTAAACCAGCCGCAAAACATAAACTTTTGGGAACAGGAATTCGCTAGTGGAGCACTAGAGATATGGTGAGTGATAACATTCCCACTTCCACCCTTTGATTCATGGATGCATGAATCCTGCCTATGGGAGACACAGTGCCATAGAGTGGATGTTGACTCGAAACCCATACAGCCTTCCAGAACCTTGCTCCAGCCCTGCAAGCTACTGGCACTCAGCCAACTCTGTAACTGTGACTTCGAAAGACAATGGCACCTTTCTATCAAATCAAACACCTCTGGATGGTGACACACATGGTAAGACCAGTGAATTACAGAAGCACAATATCATTGCTTCACTGTTGTGGCTATAAAATGTGTTCCTTGGTCAGAGGCAATTCTGTGTAGAATGCCATGATGGTGGATAAGGCACTCTGACTCCACAGATGGTAGTTTTGGCAAAAAGACTATGTGTAGGCAAGGCAAATCCATACGCAGAGCAAGTGTCTATGCCAGTAAGGGCAAAGTGCAGTCCCTTTCATGATAGTAGCAGGCCAATATAACCAACCTGACAACAGGCTCAGGCTGATCATCCTGGGGAATGGTGCGGTGCTGGGGACTCAGTACTGGTCTCTGCTGCTGGCATACTGGGCATTCAGCTGCCTTGTAAGAAGGAGTTCATGTTCCTAGGCCATGCACAATCTCCAACTGGGCCACCACGACAACCTATTCTTGAGCTCACTGCCAATGACAGAGGTCACTGAAACCCAAGACTGATTCCTACCATTCTATCTGCTTGAACCTGTTAGGCTTTTTGGTGGCACAGTAAAGAGACAGGAAAGATAAAAGAAGCTATTTTTGACTCTGAATAGAGACAATGGGGGGGCAGAGATTCTATGGACTTGCTAGCGGTGAAGTTTGAGGGGCAGGGTTAGTGACACCTAAGGCCCGATTAGAGTCCCCCTTGTGGTGTAGAAAAAGTGGAAGGAAATTGTAACCAGGACTGGGTTGGGGAAGGAGAAGGAGGTGGTGTCCAGGAAGATAAGCTGCTGTTTTAGGGCTTCAGCCATGTCAGATGACCACAACAATAATTCAGCAATTTGTACGCAGGCCAGAACCTACTCGATTTTATCCGCTTAAATGTTAAAGTCTTTTTCTACAAAGGTCACTTTTTGGTGACTCAGTCTTTACATCCTTTGCCCATACAGAGAGGTCTGTCCGTATACCTTTTCCCTGAATATCTTTGTCACCAATTTTCTAGCCATGTTCCAAGTTCCTAGCCATCCAGCCAGACCACTGGCTACAGCCTATGAATCAGCACGGAGTCTCGTTACCTAGCCAGTTTTCCTTCTGAGCCAATGCATTACCAGGTGCACTGTCTGACGTTCTGCTCCCTGTTAAGTTTCCCTTCACCACTGGCCTTCAGGGATGTCCTGGAAAGGGCATGCAATATAGCAGCTATCCACCTGTGGATGGTACCCACGTATTGGGCGGAACCATCTGCAAACCAGGCTTTCTCTTCCTCTGACCACTGATCAGATGTGTACCCGATGGGTGCATCCTTGGGAACAGCAGGAGGAGCCACAGGCATCTGAGCAGCTTCTTCATATAACTTACTTGTACTCTCTAAATTTACTCTGGCTTGACTGTATAAGTACTGTTTCATCCTAACTATGGACTACTGCTGCACACATCCAACCTAACTGTAAGAGAAAAATTAAAAATTTTTGAACGAAAGTTTGCCAGAATGCCTGTCAAGATGCAAGTGGATGTGCCTGAACAAACCTGCTAATAGAACCTTCTTTTCTCTGTATCAGCTTGGCTAACAGATGGTCTTACAAGGTCACTTCCAATGTTCCTTTGTATACTGCCTTTGTACTGTTAGTACTGATGACCTTGTGATATAAATTAAAATATAACATTTCTTTCTCTGTACAACACACGATGACACCCAACTCACCGATCATGTGTGCCCAATGTCACTTTGTACCTCCTTTCCTACTTTCCCTTTAGAAACTCTCAAGCTCCACTGGCCAGGGCTCTGGCACTTTGGGAGAGATCCCAGTCAGAAGGCCACTGGTGTAATAAACTGCCCCCTTATGCTTCTCAGTGCCATATCCCACCATATTTGGTTTATTTTCTGTAACATTTCAACCTAGTAGATCAAATAATATCCAGCTCATGAAAAGCAACCCAGGTTTCACAGTAAACTGGTGTCCCATAGTCAGTGCTCAGTTTCTACTTATGTTCAATAGCATGCCAGGAGCTTATTTTCAAAGGGAGAGTAGTTGTCTGCACACATGGCAAAGCCTTTGTCTTACTTACCCTTCTTGTTACTGAGACAAAATATCCAAAACCCAAAGTTAAAGGGGGAAAACCCTAGTCCAGCTTAGAGTTTATAGACGCTTCAGTCAAGAATCAGCTGATTAAAAAAAAAAAAGAATCAGCAGATTCTAAGGCAGGGTGAAAGCACAGTGCATATTGTTTTAAATAGTTCATGCCAAGGATTACCAGCATTTTCCACAGTATCCAAAGGAGAGACCATGGTGCCTTGAGATCTTAATGAATTAAGAGAGCCAACTCAAGGAACCAGAAAAGCCATTTCGAAGGTTCATTCTTACAATTTAGTTTATCTAGAGCCATTCATGTCACCAAAATCCTTCTTGGTCAGTGCTTACTAAACAGATTTAATGCATGATATATAAGAATTTACAAAAATGGCTTACAGTGGCTGCCCAAAGAGCCAGATGATGTGGAAGAATGCAAAGGATATGTCTGCCCATCACAGATCCAAAGGATACACAAAGTCCTGCAGCTCACTGCAGTGCCCTGTGCAACTCAGTAGCAGCAGGCTGAAGAGTCTGTGATAAAAGACTGAAGGATCTGTGCTAGAGGCTGAAGAGTCTATACTGGGAACCAGGAGATGGTGTCCAAGGTAAAGATGAAGCTAGGAGCTCCCCGGAAGAAACACAAGCCAGAATTCCTCGATTTCTACTGTACACAAGCTGCACTAGAGTGGGTCATCTGGCTCCAGTCACACTGAGAACTCTGCTGATGGAAGTAAGTAGGGTGTTTCTTACTCGAGTTGACACACTCAGCTAACCAGGTCCCATGAAGAAGCTTTCCAGCATAACAGAAGCATCTTAAAAATGGACTATGGTAATGGGTACATAATCCTAAACCCACTAAAAATCAGAGAGATGTGCACTTAAAACAAGTGAATTCGGCTTCTCCCATAATTGTACAAGTCAGACGCACAGAGGAAAGTTATGGGGTCCTGGTGAATCCTACCCCACCCCGACTCACCCTTGCCAGAGCTCAACCTATTGAGCTCAGGCTGTTTCTCCCACCATTGCATAAGGCAGGTAGTTCTGGGACAGCTATGGAGTCCCAGGGAAGCCTTCCCTGACTGCATTCCCTCACTAGAGTCTGGCTGAGCTATGGCCACTTCTCCCACTACTGTATAAGGCAGGTGGTCCCAGGACAGCTATGGGGCCCTGGTGATCCCTGTCGGCCCCCCTCACCCTTATTCAAGTTCCCTGAGCTCTGGCTGCTTCTCCCACTGTAGTATAAGGCAGGTGGTCTGAGGACAGCCACAGGAACCTGGGGAGTCATGCTCTACTCCCTCCCCAACTACTGCGGGAGATCAGCTGAGCTGGGACTGCCTCCCCCCCATCACTGTCACTGTAGCTTTGCCGAGCTGCTGCCTCTCCTGTCAGCACTGGGAGCTTTGGTGAGACCTACCATGTGCCCCCATAACCCCTTATCAAGAAAGCCTTGCAGAGCTTCGGCCTGCCCTCATCATCAGACCCTTCTTAAACTGTGGCTTGCTCCCTCACTGAGGCAGAAGCTGCCCTGAACCATACCTAGCAGGAGCTTTGATGAGCCTATCCTACCCTTCCACTCTTGTGGGAACCTTGCTAATGTGCACCCTGTATCCCTACCATTACAGTTGAGTCAGGGTGAACATTGGGAGCTTCAAAATGTCAAAGCAAAGGAGAAACACAATCACCTAGAACAAGTTCAGAAGACAAGGGCATAGAAGGAGTTGGCGGTTACATATCTGAACTTTCTGAAATAGTAAACGATGTAAAGAAACAACTTCATTAAGATATGGATAAAATCCAATCAGAAATACCCTCTCAAGCAAAAAGAAAAAAAAGAAATTTCAATAATCATGAAAGAACTACTCAACATACTTAAAGAATATATAGATAGGGCTGGTGAGATAGCTCAGAGGACTAAGCATCTGCTTAGGCAAGTGCAGGGACCGGGGTTCAATCTCTGGCACTGCATGCTGTGCCAGTCCCACCCCTGGGTGCACTGAGCCAGCCACTGAAACGGGGTATGGTGGCGCATGTCTGTAGTCCCAGTGCTGGGGACCCTGAAACAGGAGGATCACTATGAGTCTAAACTTCATAGTGAGGCCCTGTATGAAGTACAGTTAAAAAGGAAAATATAGATAAAAAAGTAAGAGAGGAATATGAAAATGATGTAAACATTGAATGAACAATGCAGGAGATTAGAACTTTTTCTTTTTTTCTTTTTTGGCTGTCTCAGGATGCCTTCAGGGCATGCCAGGTGAGACTTGTGGAACTGGGGATCAAACTCCTCCGGTCCCCTGCGCCTCACTGTATTTGCCTAAGCAGACACTTGAACAACTGAGCTAACAACCCTCAGGCTCCCTGAATGAACAATACAGGAAAGAGCTAGAGTGCATGAAACAGATTTCAAACAAATGTCCAGGACATTAAGAATTCCTCTTAAACCTGGAAAAGCTGCTTGAACAAAACAGAAGATGGAATTTCAGACCTTGAAGACAGCATTGCAGCTAGTGAACATGAAAGGAAAGGCCTCTTAAAAATAATAAAGGGGGAAGGGCTGGGGAGATAGCTCTGTGGCACAAGTGCCTGTCTGTCAAGTGCAAGGTTGTGAGTTCAAACCCTGGTCCTGCAAAAAAAAAAAAAAAAAAAAGGAAGAAAAGAAAAAGAAAAATAATAAAGGACAAGGAAATAACAATGCAAAAGCTGCAAGATGATGTAAAGAAAAACAATGTAAGACTAACAGCTATCAACAAAACATCTGGAGTCAACACAAATGACATAAAAAGACTGTAGAAGGAGCAGCAGAACATTTCCCAAACAAAGGACAAGAATCTGACATATAAATTAGTGAGGCACATAGGACTCCAGTTAGCCATAATCAAAATAAATATATACCCAGATACATAATAATCAAGATCCCAGAAATTCAGCATAAGAACAGAATATTAAAAGCTGTTAGAGAAAAGAAACATATCACCTATACTGGAAAGCCCATCAGAATCATGGCAGATTTCTCAACACAGACCATGAAGTCAAGAACTTGGAGTGATGTATTTCAGGTCCTAAATGAAAACACTTTCCAACCCAGACTGATATACCCTGAAAAACTATCTTATCAAATGGAATGGAGAGATAAAATACTTCCACGACAAAGAACTGAGAACCAAACCAACCCTACAAAGAGTACTGACAAATATTTTAGAAAGAGTTAAAAATGACCCACAACTTCAGGAACAACAGGAAGGAACCGCCAAACAGAGGAAACAATTAAACAGAGGGGAAAAGTAGAAAACCTACAGACTGCAAAATAACACGACAAAGATAAGCCAATGCATATCAGTTACAACCATCAATGTAAATGGCCTCAATGTGTGTGCTTCCTACTGGGGATTAAACCTGGTGTCAGACTTGGTGCGACATACTTCGCCTTTTCAAATTTTTTTATTTTCATTTTTAGACGGAATCACTAAATTTCCCAGCCTCCTAAGCAGCTGGGATTACAGGTGTGTACCACCACTCACAAAGTCTTTCCCAGATGAAGTTCAGTGCGGTGGGCAGAGGCAGGGTGTAATGATCCCCGCACACAGCCCAGCCTGGCTACTGCTGCCTGCGTGACCTTGGCTGGGTCATTCTTCTTCCTGTCCCCATCTGAACACACAGTGGCCACCTTTCTAGGATTGCCCGGAGACTTAAATAGCAAACTTGACATTCCCTCAAGTTTATTGAGACCTGGAGGGACCCACACCGTGCAGCCCTTTAGCTCTGCTTGCTCCTGTCTTAAATCTCGGAATCTAACTCTGCAGCGCACTCGGGCTCCTTCCTCCTCTGCTCCGCACCACCTGCGGGTTGCGCGCCGTCCGGGTCTGGGCCTTCACGGCTCTCGTCCGTCCCGCAGACAGTCGCTCCCGACCCCACCGCCTCAGGCCCAGGCCCACCGGGGCCCCAAGCAGCCCAGAATTCCCGCCCCGAGGCGAACCTCCCCGCTCAGGCCCCGCCCCGCGCCGCGCCCTCAGCTCTCCCGGGGGCGCCTTAGGTCACTCACTCTCGGGCGCTCCGTCTGCTCTGTCTCAGACCAGGCCACTGTCGTCGGGCCAAACTAGCCTGGCACCATTACCACCAGCTCGTCCTCCAGGCGGAGTGAGCCCCTAGGGAGCGCGGCCCGCGCCGCGCCCTCCGCCACCCTGTGCCCCGCTCCTCAGCCGACGTCCACGTGCGGGAACGGCGGCCCCGCCCACAGAGGCCCCGCCCACAGAGGCCCCGCCCACAGAGGCCCCGCCCCTTGCACGCCTGCCTGGCTTCGGGTATGCATCTTGGCTGCCTGAGGCTCATTACCCTGGTGCGGTCCCTCGCCTAGAACATGTCACCTGAGGAGCAGAAGTTTCTAGTCGTTCTTCTCATCTCCATCCCGATCGGCTTCCTCTTTAAGAAAGCTGGTGAGCCGAATGTCCGCCCCGGCGGAAAGCGAGGGGAGCGGCGGGCTGCGGAGGGGGCGAGGGCAGCCGAAGGTTCAGGGCTCACGCCGTCCTTTCCCAACAGGACCCGGGCTGAAGCGATGGGGCGCGGCGGCCGTGGGCCTGGGGCTCACCGTGCTCACCTGCGGCCCGCACACGCTGCACTCTCTGATCACCGTGCTGGGGACCTGGGGGCTCCTGCAGGCTCGCTCCGGGTGAGGGGGCGGCGGCGGAGGGAGGGGGCCACCCCGACCTCTCTGGGTCTCTGCTCCGTCCTTCGCGCCTCGGCATCTCCCGTCCTGCCTTGCTCAGTGCCCAGCGCCGGTGGCTCCGTGTGCGTGGTCTCTGTGTGCTGTCGCCACCGCCACTGTGCAGTCACTTAGCGCCCGCCCTACCCTGCTGGCGGTGAGGTGACGAGGACCGAGGAGGACTGAAAGGTCTCGCCCTGAAGCGCTCAGTCCGGTCCATCCTCCCTTCTGGGCGGCTGTACTGTCTTCCCCAACTGGAATTTTCTGTCTGAACTCAGTGCCTGGGAGTTTTCTGGCTAGACTTGGGAGAGGCGACGTGGGCTGAGGTCCCTGCACCCACACAGAGCCTCTCACCTGTGCCCCAGCTCCCGCAGAAGCCTGGCTCTCCTGTGGACCTTCTCCTCCCTGCTGTTCTTCCACGTCCTCAGCCTGCTGGGCCTGCAGGCCGGCTTGCACACCTACATCATCCAGCTGCTGGTGACCCTGAAGGTCAGCCCGGACCCCCACTTCCTGCCTCCCTGCAGCTCCACTACCCTCTCCTTTGTGCCTCCTCCTGCCCTGCCCATGGCGATTACCCAAGCCCCAGTGTGGGAACGGAGTTCACCGCTCACGTGCCCAGAGCAGATCGTTTTTGCCCATTCATTGTGGAATAAGGAGACAGCAGGAGCACATGCTGCAGTGGGAAGTGCTGTGGTACCTGGGCTGTGCCTTGTGGCCCTGCTTTGCCCACGCGCAGTCCTCAAATGTTGGTCCCAAGCTGTGTTGCACCTGAGGAAAACTAGCTCTGGGGAGTGCATGGCCTAAGTATCGTTCTAGGGTCTGCTGACATCAGTGAGCGGAGCGGTCACACAGGGTGCAGACCTGGCTTCTCCAGCATGGTGTGTTCTCACCAGGAGCTCGAGCATAGGCAGGAGACAGTCAGCTGTGGGGAGACTCGTGGGAAGACCGTTTCTGGATGCGTGGGGACCAGGGCCCAGCGTGTGGGGGGCAGCCGAGTGCTGCAGACTGTGCCACCCATGGCAACTTCCCGAAGAGTGCACAGGGCAGTGGACAGCAAGGTGCACGCCACACAGGGCCTGGTGTACTCTGGTAGGATCAGAACCTCCTCATGTGGGGGACCAAGATGCTTTTTATTTTGTTTTGTTTTGTTAAGTCTATTGGTATGATTTAGATATACAGACATATGTCATAGGGCATTTTCACAGGACCATGTGACATGCATACACATGTGTCCGATTTATTTCACTTAAGAGTACGGTCTCAAAGTTCATCCATTTAGCTCTAAGTATCTCACACTTATCCTTCTTTAAGGCTGAGTGGTACTCCATTGTGTAAAAAATCCCCCCATCTTCTTTATCCATCCCTTGGTTGGTGGCCCTTTGGGCTGTCATCAAGAATAAGCCATTACAAACTGTGTCAATATGAACATGATGTGCATATATTCCTGTGGTAGATGTTTTAGTTCTTTAGGGAAAATACCAAGAAGGGCAATGGCCGGGTCAAATGGGATCTCCAGTCCTAATGTTTTGAATAATCTGCACACTGGTTTCCGGTCTATCCTCCCACCAGCAGTGGAGAAGAGTCCCCGTTGTGCCCACAGCCCAGCCAGCATATGTTCTTGGCTTGTGTCTTGATACTAGCCATTCTTTCTGTAGTGAGATAGAATCTTGACATTATTTTAATTTACGTTTCTCAAATGACCAGTGATGCCAAAGATTTTTTTTTTTCATGTATCTCTTTGCCATTTGTTCTTCTTCCTCTGAGAAGTGTCTATTGCAGATGCCTATCTTTGGATTGGGTCTTTATTTATTTATTTTTTTCTTGTTTCAGAACCTTTATTTGTTTATTCACTCATTTTTATGGCCAGCTCAGCCTGTGCCCTGAGGGCAGGGCTGGCACAGCATGTGGTGCTGGGAATCAAACCGCGGACCCTGAAGCAGCCCAAGTTTTCCCAAGCAGGCGCTTTAGACCACTGAGCCATCCCGCCGGGCACCTGGATTGGGTCTTTAAATTTGGGGCAGTTCCTGCCTGATATTTTTTCACATGGGGTAGGAGAAGCTGATGATGCATATATGAAACAAAAAGTATATTTAAATCAAGAATGAACACACTTTCTGAAATGAACCAGACTGTAAATACCGTGGGCTTTGCTGGCACAATAGTCTCTATGTCAACTGCTCAACTCCTACATTATGATAGTGTAAGGATAACCATAAGCCATAGGCAAATGAATAAACATGGCTGTGTTGCAGTAAAACTTTATCGGTAGATAACAGGCAGGCAATTCCTGCCTGATTTGTGAAAACTCTTTATATATTTTAGGTGGCAGTCCTTTTCTGAGCATCAGCTGGCAGGGGGACCAAGGGTCACTGGGAGAGTGTATCAGTTTTGCATTTTTAGAATATTCATCTAAAAATGAATATTCTAAGTGAATATTTATAATATTCATAAACTATCCTGAGCTAGGCGTAATGACCCTTGCCTGTGAGCCCTGTGCTCTGGGAGACTGAGGCAAGATCATGAAGGACCAGGGCTGGGGTACGAACACCTCAGTACAAAGGCACTGGTTCAGTCTCTAACACACACCAAGGAAGTCCTTGGCGCGCAGGGTTAGCAGTGGTGGCTCAGAGCCCCAGAAGGAAAGGCTGCTTGAAGGTTTTTCCCCCTGGTACTATGTATCAAACTCAGGACCTTGCACTTGCCAGGCAGGTGCTTATGCCACTAAGCTATCTGCCCGGCCCAGTTAGAAGAGTTTATTTGCAGTGGGGTGGACAGGATGGAGAGTAGGAGAGGGTTAGGCAGGGACCCTGGACCGGAAGCGCAGTGCCGTTACCCAGCACCATGACGGGTGGGGGAGGGCAGGAAATACAAGGTGGAAGGAAAGTCTGCTGTACAGAGGCGCATCTGCCCTGGAATCCAGCTCTCCAGGTTGCCTGCACCCAGGAGAAAGGCAGAAAGGCAGTGCTGCTCTCATTCTCCCACCTCCTCCGTGTTCTGTCAGCCCCGCAGGAAGGCGGCAGACACACCAGCACGCTGGCCCTGTGGAACCGTTGAGAGGAGACCTGGAGGGGCAGGTGGGACATCCTTACCCCTGCAGCAAAGGGGAAGAGAAGGAGACAGACTCGAGAAAGCCCAGTCTGGGATCTATGGTGGTTTCTGGCCTTAGCAGTTGACTGGATAGGGTGGCCTCTGTCGGAAGAGACTGGATCTGCTTCAGAAGGTGGTGACACTGTTTCTTTTTGGCGGTGTCACAGCTGACATAACTGGGCAGCTTTCCTGGGGGTTCCGGTCCACACTGGGGTAGCGTCTGGGTGTCAGTGGCTTATAGACGGTACCTAAAGCAACAGAACTCCATGAGTGCACATAGACAACAGAGAGCAAAGAGGCGCGGGATGGAGCCGGAAGAGTGTCTCCTCACTCGGCCAAGTCTTCCTGGGTGTGGCTCTTGCCTGGCTGCGACCACAGTCTAAGGGAGATGCTGCAGGCAGGACCAGAAGCTGTCCTCAAGTAGCATTTCCTGTTGAGGCTCTGAGCCCCCTGCTATAGCCAGAAGGGAGGGCTTGCTGACCACTCCTGCCTGCCCTCCCCCAGCTGGTGAGTCTGGCCTTTGACGTCCAGGACCTGCACCTGGCCCAGCGGAAGGAAATGGCCTCGGGCTTCAGCAAGGCGCCCGCCCTGGGGCTGCTGCCCGAGGTTCCCTCCCTGATGGAGACGCTGAGCTACAGCTACTGCTACGTGGGGATCATGACAGGTGAGTGCCGGGCTGCCGCTCCACTCCGCTGGCCTGTCCTGACCCCGCTACTGCTGGGGTCTCTACAGACGCTCCTGTTCCAGGCGTGTGACTGTCACCTGTGTGGGGCTTTTAGTCCGCTTTTGAGCCTTGCACGCTCCCATCTGCCGCTCCTTCCTAGACCCCAGTTTCCGGGGATCACCCCCTCCCTTGGCCCAGGCCTGCTCAGCAGGAGTGGGCCTGTGGGAAGTGGCCAGGACCAGCTCTCCCCACTGGAGCTGAGGGCTTCCCTGTACTCTAGGGCCGAGCCGGTGCTCACGCCTCGGCCAGGGCGTACCCGCCCTCCGTCTCCTCAGGCTGCTCGACCTTCCGTGGTTCTTATACTGAAGTCACCCCGTGTCCAGGTCTGGTCTGTCCATCCATACCTGTCTTATTCTCAGCCCTTATCCCTAGGGTCAGCATCCCGTCCTTCTGTCTGTCATGTCTGGGTCCCCCCCCCCTCA
>PVJA010043160.1:0-16936 GCA_004027025.1 Myocastor coypus | reverse complement strand
ACATATTGCATATTGTCCTCACAATCATTCTATAGAGTGCAGTGTGTGGGCATGACCCACCTCCCTATTAATGTTGCATAGAAAAAAGAAATAAAGAAAGAAAAAAAAAACAGGAAAGAATATACTTCTCTTTGGACTAAGAGGAAGCAGATACATATACAATCAAAGGTTTTGCAATTGCAGTGTGCCACCAGTGAAGCTTGTGACGTTGGAGGCTATTGAATCTAAGGAGAGGCTCATGGTCTTGTCAAGCCTCACTCTTGAGTAGAGAGAGTCTGAGCATGGTTTAGAATCAGGAACAGGGATTCTAGGACCAGGGTGTCTACATTTAAACCCCAAATCAAAAGATTTCTAGTTGTTTGACCTTGGGCCATTCATCACCCTTCCTGAAATACACTTAATTGCTCAGTGCCTTAACACACATGGCACCCCAGACAGAACCAGAGCGGGGTAAGGGCTTAGTCAGCTTTCACTGGAAGGAGGCTCTAGTGGGGCACTGGGATTGTAGCCAGGGCTGGACCACCCTTCCCTTGAGAGAATGCTGCCTGCTCTTTGCTTCTTGCTGTGGGCAAAGGGTCTGCCATTTTCAATAAAAGATACTTATTGCAAAGGGTTCAACTAGGGGGTCAATGGTACTCACCCTGTGAAACAGCTATGAAATAAAAGACTTATATCCACCTCAAAGAGGAGGTTTTGATAAAGCAACTCCATTGGCAGACATGGGAGCTGGTGGATTTCTTGCAGTAATAATCAGGCTTTTTTTTTTTTTTTTTTGTATTGAGAATTGAATGCATGACCTCACTCTTGCCAGGCAGGCACTATACTGCTGAGCTACCTTGCTGCTTCTTGCTTTCTTTCTTTCTTTCTTTCTTTCTTTCTTTCTTTCTTGCTTGCTTGCTTGCTTTCTTGCTTTCTTTCCTCTCTGTCTCTGCCTCTGTCTCTCTGTTTCTCTCTATGCCTCTCTCTGTCTCTGTCTCTCTCTGTTTCTTTCTCTGTTGTAGCCAGGTCTTTCACAAGTCCCCAAGGTGATCTTGGAATTGAAATTGTATGTTTTCATAGCTAGTGGTCAATTCCTGGCCTAGGTACTCAGGACTATAGATGGACTGAGTCAGAACTGCGCTGTCTGTGTCTGTCTCTCTGTGTCTCTGTATGTCTCTCTGTGTCTGTGTCTCTGTCTGTCTGTCTGTCTGTCTGTCTGTCTGTCTGTCTGTCTCTCTCTCTCTCTCTCTCTCTCTCTCTCTCTCTCATAGCCAGGCTTTGATCCCACCCCCACATCTTCCTGATTCCACCTTGTTCTTCTCTTCCTGGCATCCTGGCATTTGGAGCTAAGGCTCATGTCAAGCGCCTCCTCCTAGGTACATGGGGCTCCTGACACAATCCCTTCTGCTCTGGGTGCCAGCTGCTGCATGAAAGCCTGGCTCTTCAACAGTAGACAGTGGGACCACAGTGGCTGCTTTGCCACCCTAGAGCAGCAACATTGGAGCTAATCATTGATCTGCCCAAGGTTCATGAAGTATGGTGGTTGCTGGGGGACCTCTGGTTGACACTTGTGGGTGTAAGGAAGCATACATGGCAGTGAAGTCTGCCACTACCCGAAGGATCTCCATGACAGCGTATCTACGCACATCCGGAGGGCATCCATGGAGGACAGCAAGTCCAAAACGCCCACTTGCCTTCCAGCCACATGTGGTTTGTATGTGGTGAAATATGTCTTCCTTTGCCCTTTTAAAGGCTGATGCTGATAATAAAAGCAGCGCGGTGCTAGTAAGAATAGCAGACATGCCAGCACTGATTGGAGTAGAGCATTCATGTCTTAGGTCACTTAATCCTCAGAACTATCCTTGGAGATGGGTACCATTATGCCTGCATGCGCAATCATGAACTGACTTCAGAGAGATCCAAGGTCATCCATCTCTTAACTAGAAAATTGGTTCAACTCTACATCTGTCCGCCTGACCCCCAGAGCCTGTGTTTCTGCTGGTATGTGGCAGGGGGACAGGAGCCACAGACTTGGATGTCACATAAGGCACCTTACAGCCTGGTTTGCTTTATAAGTCTCATAAACTTGGATGGATTATTTATTCTCCTCCTAACAATGATAACAGGAATAGCAGCAGCAGCCCCAGTCATAGCTGCTGCTAGTGTGACACCCTCGAGCCAGTAGTGCTCCGCCCTGCTCATTTATCCAGGTCACAGCAGCCCTATCATGTGCGTGCTATTATTTTGCCAGAGTTAACAACAGTGGCCTGGTGGTGAACCCAAAGTTGGAATGAAATGCTATTTATGCAAGAACTTGGCTTGGCACAGAGTGGGCCTTAAGTGTTAGTCACTGTGGGCAACTGTAGCTTCGAGGAAACCCCAAGGCCGGCCAGCTCTTCCCTGCCCATCTGTCTCCTGTACATGGAAGAGATGGTGCTGAGCTGCGCTGGACCTGTCCTCCCTATCTCTCCCACTCAGGATGGTGGCTTTGTGGCTGTGTTGTCTCCTGAAGCTTCAGGTCCTGTGACCTTCTTCTCCCACATGCCACTGGTACCCTGGGCAGAGCCTGGCACAGCCCCAGTGCTCCACAAGTGTCTGCAGAATGTGTGAGCCCAGGGCCAGCTCCAGCCTCAGAGACTGACTTTGTCATTCCATGTCCAGAACGAAACTCCAGTCTCTTGTGAACTCAGAGAGCGCATCTCCATGAGAAGGAGAACGGACAACTCGTAAGTTCTTGCCCTCTTGTGTGGTTTGGGTGCTTTCTGCCTTTTGTTAGAAAGGGGCCAACTGCATGGCTTGCCTTCTGCCACACTCCTGATGGGACATCCTATTTCTCCCAACCTAATGCCTGGGATTTTGCCCTGAGGGTAGGAGTGAGGGACAGGGGCCCAGCATGCGTTAGTTCCATGAAGGAACTCTTGAATTGGAGGACACAGAAGTCCGGGACTCAGAGCCTCAGAAGGGACAGAGGCTTCCCTGGGAGTGGGGAAACAGCTTACTCCAGGCCGGGTTATGCCACCTGGGATGCTGCTTGCTGCGGTAATGTCATTTTCCACCTTGACAGGGAGGGATGTTACTGTTTATGTCACCCGAGCCTCTCCTCATCCAGGGTATAAAATCATTTCCTTTAGCCCCTGCTCTGAGCAGGAAGAGGCCAGCTGGTCACCCGTCTCTGTTTAACAGCACTTCAGATCCTCAGAAACTGTTATTAAATCTTGCCTTGGCTGCCTGTCTCCACGAAATAATTCCGGCTACTTTCACCCTTCTCCACAGGGCCAGCTTCCTATTCTGCACCACTGTCTTCCATGCCCCACCCCTCACACCGAAACTGGAGCAGAGGGGCTGCCAGGCAGGGAGGATGCCACCCTGCCGACTTCGGCTGTACCCCAGCAACACCAAGCACAGCCTTAGCTTTAACCTTTGTTGCTTCTGCCTCCAGGCCAAGCCTTATTTATCCACCTGGGATAGCCTTGGCTCCTGGTTTTCCCCTCCTGCTCCTCTCAGCTCTGACCCCCCCATGCCAACCACACAGGTGTCACCAGCTGGTGGCCTGCTAGGTTCTCATCTGTGACCACTGGGGGTAGGAGAGCTGGGACTGGGCAGCCAGCACAGAGCAGCCGCTGACCCCAGCCTCTGGCTGCAGGCTCAGGGCACGCTTCTTCTTGCTGGCATCTCCGACGATGCTTGTGATCTAGTTTCACACTAAAAGATTCTCAAGCTCAGTGCTTTTGCCTATAAGTACCTCATTTGAGGCAGCACCTATAGGAGTCAGCAGAGCTGGAATGGGAGGCCCTCAGGGAGCTTCAGAGCTGTGCCTGCCACCACTGTGATCTCATTGTACTCATTCTGCAGGGAGGGATTGAGGGGTGGGAAAGAGCCCCAGTGGTGTGCCAAGACCAGGTGACTTAGAGAGAAGGCTCAGTAGCCACTGCTTGGAAAGGTCAGATGTGTGCAGTTGTTATCTTCTTCAGGCTTAGGAACTGGTGCCCCACGGAGCTGTTTTCTGTTTGCACCCTGGGTCTGTGCTCTGAATGCATGGATGTTACTGACCTTCTCTCTCTAAACCCTCTGCCCCCAGATTTTTCCATTCCCAAGAATTCACCTCCTCCCAGTCTATTTCATGGTACCTGGGTGGCAAACACTTGAAGGCCTGGTCTGCATTCCGTCCCTGGCATCCCTGGCCTAGCTCTCCCGTGTTGTTCCTGTTCACTCAGAGCCCAGTACACTTCCTTCACATCTCCTCTCCCTCCTCTACCCAGTCCCACAACACTAAGGTTCTAACTCTCTTCCTGTAATACGGGTTCCCACCACAACCAGTTGGGGTCTGCTTGGTCAGAAAGGACTGTGAATGCCATGTGACTTGGGAGAAGAGGCAGTGTCAGGGGTTACCAGCAACTGGAGAAGGTGTGAGTGGATGTTTGTTCCCTTAGTGCCTCTGGGGAGAACACAGCGCTGCTGGCAACCTTGTTGGGCTCAGGGATGCTGGCTTTGAGTTCCTGGCATTCAGAATTGCAGGGCAACCCATCTCTACTCACTTAACTAAAAGTTCTTTCTCTGCAGCAGCCACGAGAAAATGAACATGTGGCTGTCTCCAACATCCACTTGACAGCTTAAGGTTGCTGCCACAGAAGGGTGCTTGGAGCCCTTGTGTCACCTTCAGTCCCTGTGGGTTAGGTAAGTGTGGTGGTTGAAAACCTACAGGCAGTGTTGTGCTATTTTTCCAAGCTCAAGCCACTCAAGACCAGAAGTTTTTCTGGTGGGATGAATGGGACTTGTTGAATAGGCGAATTGGCTCTTTCTCAAAAGAGTTTGCATGGTACAGTTCTCCAATTCCACCTCCCCAAAGCACAGACTTTAATCTTATTCCTTCCTCAGGCTCTGCAGGCGCCCGATGACCAGGCAGTCACTGACCCCTACGATTCTAGGAAAGAAATAGAATAGAAAACAATGTTAAAGAGGGTGGGTAAAGGAACGGGGCCACTCAGGATAGCCAGAAAGGCTTTCTGAGATGACTTTTATGTTTAAAATCTGGATCATTCCAGGCAAAGAGAATAACATGAGCAAAAATTAAAGAAAGAAAGAAAGAACGAACGAACGAAAGAAAGAACGAACGAAAGAAAGAAAGAAAGAAAGAAAGAAAGAAAGAAAGAAAATCTAACATTCTAGAGCCGAAAGGAGAACAATAGGGCTAAAGAATAGAGACAGGCTGATCCAGCAGAGCTTTGTCAGCAACCTGGGGAGTTTAGATATTTTGTTCTTTAAGTACCAAGCAGGGCAGGCTGCCTTGTGAGCTTGTGAGTAGTGCCACATCTCAGGGTCTGCCAGTTTGTAATTTAACCGCGTCATCTTTCCCATCCTACAGATGAGGAAACTGAGACCCAGAGACATTAAAACGAGTGAGCTGCTCACTGGGAAAACCTGGTCCAAGAGGACTCTAAGAGACCAGGCTCTGCAGGCCAAGGTCTTCAGTATCTTCTCCAGCTAGTGACAGTAAGTAGGAGCTGGGCCTCTCAGCTCTTAGAATCTAATCTTAAAAACTTTAATTATGTCATTTAGAAAAGAGATCACCTAAGATGCAGAGAGGAAGCATGCATAATTCATTCTGGGGCGGCACCCACCAAGCCTATGGCCTTAGCTTCTAATCGTCTGAAATGTCTTTCTAGCCTAATGTGATCCAGAACGCTAATGATCCAGAAACTGCTGGTTAATGAGAGGTGGGAGGGAGAAGAGAGAGAAGGCAGGAGAAAGAGAGAGAGTGACTAAGAATTCAAATAGACCCTTGCTTGCTATTTTAGTTGAGCTAGCTTCTACTTAGAAAATGGGAAAAAAAATGGTCTTCTTATTATCTACTACTCTCCCTCCCCAATAAATGTTGTCATTATTATTAGTAGTAGTGGCAGTAGTATTGGTATTAATTTCTCTAAATAGGTGAAGTGTGGGCCAATTGGCAAGAGACAGCAAGCCAGGAAAGCGAAGGAGGAGGCACTGCTGGAGTGGCTGTGCTGGTGGACTGGGCAGAAATAGCTGCTGGGTCTGGGCCGAGTCTGGAGCCACAGAATGGGCACAGCATGAATGGAGGGTTCCACAGGGCTCTACCCCAGAGGTTTTTGGAAATTGTTGTAGTGGAATTTCAGGTTCCATGCTTTCCTGTCCTACCAGGTACACTCACAGGAGAGGTGATGCTGTAAACACAGGGGAGAAAACACCAGCATGGGGGAGGTACGGGAAAGGGGACACAAGCCGGAGGCCAGCCTGCCCCTTTGCGAGTGACGCTGTACTGTCTCTAGGAGGTGCGATGAGACAGTCGCAGCTCCTCTGCTGTTCGTTCTCTGGGTGGCCTGGGCGGGGTTGTGTTACCTCTTGGAGCCCTGTTGGCCCATCTGCCCAGCAGGGAGCAGGGGAGCCGCCAAATACCAGAGTTTGTCTCAAGGAGAAGAAAACTCTGACCACACTGCTGGACTCTGGAGCCCAGAATAGCTCCAAGGCATAAAAATGTGGAAGCTGTTTGTGTTGATCCTTTTCAGAAATGCCCAGGCATTATATTTTTGAATGGTGAAAAGCACAGTTCTCACACTAACGGAGTTCTGCATAACAATGAGAATATACATATTCTCCCCCATGGGATTCAGAGAGCTATTTTCAATTTTGAATGCCAAAACATGCTAATGGTAAACATTTAACATTCTCTTCCACTCCTTATTAGTCTATGAAAAAAAAATATAGCTCTCTACTGGTTTAGGACAAAAATGTCAACAGCATTCTTTGTGCATCCTAAAAACTTCCTCTTTGTCCCAGGCCCCAACAATGGAAATTTGTTCTTCTCCTCCTTCCCTATGCAGCGTTGTCTACTTACATGGCACAGCGCCATTACTTCAAAAGGATCTGGCCTTCTTTGTGATCCTTTACTGTAGGATTTCTGTTGGCCACACTGAGGGACTTGGGTCGAGCTCTAAGCTGGTCCTGGGCCAGTGTCCTAAGCCAGGCATCACTAAGGCCACAGATGTCACATGCTCCCTGAGCTCAGTGGGCTGCAAGTGGATCATTTAGGGCAGAATGTGTTAGTGGAGCATATTTAGTAGCAAGCACCAGCAATGCCAAGGTGGCAGCAGCCCTCCTGAGAAGAAAGGGCCTTTTCCTCTTCTGTCTGAAGACAAGGAATACTAAATCCCTTCATAACGAGGAAGCACTGAAACCAAGCCACCTACCCATTCTGGTAGCTTCCGTAGCAGCCTTCCCAGTTTTCAGGCTCCAGGCCTCCTTTTTCCCAGGAAGCTTCACCCGTCGCGTCGCCTTGGTGTAAATCCTTATCCTGTGCTTACCTAGGAAATGTCCCCAGTTCTCAGTTCTCGTTCTGCATTTGCACAGAGTCAGATCCTGCGTGCTTTTTTTTTTTTTTTGCTACTAGAGTTTATTTAGCCAGAACTTGAGGCCCAATAAGATCACAGAAGAAAGATACCATGACATAGGCCCTACCTCCTGGCTCCCGGAAAAGAAGATCATGCTGTCCAGATGCTCTAGTCACAGGGCCCAAAGGGTCACCAGTAGTTACCTAGAGAACTAGAAATGAGACACGGTTCGTTGAGACTGAGAAGCACCTCATCCTGGGCACAAAGATGTATAAGCAGTGGTTTCCTTGGGGGGTAGTGGCAGAGCTGGGCTCTGGGTTTGGCAATACTGCACTGGAAATAGGCAGCTCCAAGACACAGGGAACAGGGTGGAGGAGAAACTTCTAGAATTCAAATGGAGGAGTAAAGGAAGGGGCCCCTTCCTGTATCTTGGGTAATTTGGAAGGTGGCAAAGTGGAAAAGAGACCACAAAGAGGATCAGACTCCTCATAGGAAGACATTTGTAAGGAGATAAGGGGCTCTGGTGATAAGAGACTTACAGACCTTGAGCATACAGTTCTGACTTTGTGTTTTCTTGTCTATGGAATGAGGTGAATGGCGCCATGCTCTGTGAGCCATGGTGGGGTGCAAGTGAGAGAACACGGTGGAACCATGGGGCCCATGGCCCAGCATGGAGCAGATGCATCATCAGTAGGGCCACCCCAGGGGGATGCTGAGCTCAGGTGATGGCTCTCATGTAGATAAAGGAGCCTACATAAAAGCCATCAGCTCTACAGATGGGGGTTCATGACAGCACAAATCCTTTAGAGCCTTGAATGGTCCCCAGGGTGGCTCTTCTCTCTCTGTGTTGGAGACTGGGGGCTGGTCTCCTTGGCACGGGTGACACTGATAGACACACACTGCCCCAGGAATCGCTGGCCCTTGGCAAGTGCTGCAGGGCCTCAAACCTATAGTTTTTGAGACATGATTCCAGCCGATCCTGCAACACCTGTGGCCAGCCCCAGAGGAGAGAAGTGTCCCTGGTTCCAGCTGCTCACCGCCTTTCCCTGTGGCCCCAGTGGCCATGTGGCATCATAACTGATCCTGGGCCCAATCTTCCATTCCTGGGAAGATCAAACACAAGCAGGGAAGTCTGTTTCTAGCTGTTAGGGAGCCAGCCTGCAGAAGGATGGGTGGTAGGAAGAGTGAAATCCAGCCCAATGCTTGGTACATGGTAATGATCCTTTTTTTTTTTTTTTTTTTTTTTTTAAAAAAAAGGGATTTAATTATACCTTGAAATTGAATGATTCCTTTATTCTCTTGAACAGAATGTGCTGGACTCGGGAAGCCCCTGGCGCTCTTCCTGCCTGGTCAGTTTCCACCCCTCTTTTCCTGCCAATATTGCTTGCCTCACATTCCACAAAGCTTTGCTAGGGTTAAATCCTAATGAAAATGGACTGCTGACCCACTCATAGCTCTCCTCACAGAGCTGGTGCTTTGGCACGGCTGACTGGGATGATGCCCTGTAAGCTCCCGGAGTGGGCCTGGGTGCCTGTAGTTCAGTGCCTCCAGCTCGGTTTTATCAGAAGAATAAGAACGAGTTGTCTCTCTTTACCTGAAGGTTGCACATCCCTTCTTCCGGCCAACTGGGTATCAAGACTGTGCTCCCAGTAATTGCACCTGTACCCAGCATGCACCAGCTGTTTTCTTTGTGGTTACTCCCTAAGCAGTAGAGTGTAACAACTATTTACATAGTATTTACATTGTATCAGGTACTGTAAACATTCTGACATGATTTAGAGTACATGAGAGGATGTATGTAGATTACATGCAAATAAAATGTCATTCAAACAGCTTGAGTATCTAGATTTTGATATCTGCAGGGAGTCCTGCAACCAATCCCGCAGGCTACCCAAAGCCCATAGCGGGTATTCAGTCAACTTCTGGGGAGTTAGAGTACCTGTCATATTGTGGTGTTCATTGTTATTAGTTTCACTGGCTGAGGACTTTTATTTTTTTAATGTACTTAGGACAGGCTGTGCAAGGTCTACAGGGTCTCACTATGTAGACCGGACTCCTAGCAATTCTTCTGTTTTCAGCCTCCTACTACGTGCTGGGATTTCAGGCACACGCCACCACACCCAGTCTCAATAGCTGTCTCAGTGTGCCTCAGGGATGGGGCCAGCATGGCATGCTGGGGATCAAACCCTGGCCCCAGTGGTCTGCCTAAGCAGGCGCTTTAGTCCACTGAGCTATCTGACCAGCCCTTAAGGCTGAGGATTTATATGGGGTATCTAGTTGACAATAGGAAGCGAGGCACCACTTCCTCTCAAGGCTGTTCTCAGGATTCCGCTCTCCACACCATGGTGGACAGGCAGGGGCTGCTTGGTGCATGGATGGTAGGGGGAGAGAAAGTGAAAGGCAGGGGAGGGACAAAGGCTGCTAATTACTGTGCGAAGGAAGTGACAGGCATCTAGACCACTTCCACACGGTGTCACACACAACCAGAAGGTGCGAGAAGCCTGGCGTGACCCACTCCAGCCGTGCTGCTCATGGAATTCTAGAACACTTTAGGGAACAGAGCTGATTTCCATCTCCAAATACAGGTTTCAAGGAATTCCTGATAGATGGATTCATTCCTATACATCGATGCTCATTGCAGAAAGCAAAGAAAACAAGGTGAGATCACAGACAGGCATGGCTACCCAAGCCTTCACACCAGCGACAGATGAAGAAGCAGCTTATAGGAGCCATCTTCAGGTAGGTGAGCATCATAAGGCTGGAAAGTGGCTGGGAGCGCCCTGTCCCTGACACCCTGGGTGAGGTGGATTTGGGCCTCCACCTTGTGCTGCTGGTCAATGCAGTTCTTCTCCAGGACCCTCAAATCCCCTATGGCCTGTCCCTGCACCATGACTACACAGATGAGAAGCTCCTCCTTTATCTAAAGTTACGCACACATAAACCCACGGGTGGGTTTGTGGGTATAACCAACTTTACCAAAGAATTGGGTAAATAGAAAATGGTATGTCATTTAAAACTGAATTTCGAGTAGCCCTGATCCTAGAAGGGTCCTCAGTTATTTCCACAACTGCGTGTATTGCTTCCCAGTCTCTCTTCGTCCACTTTGCTCTCTCTGGTGACAGCTCCCTCCTCTGATTCACCTCCCTGTCACCTTTGCATTGGTTGATTGTCCCTGAGTAGCCCCCTCAGCAGCTGCGCCACCACTTGCTGGCCAAGCCCCTGGTAGATCTAACACCAGGGGGATTTCTAACCTGTTTGCCGAAGAAGGGCAAGACAGCGTGCACTCTGCCAGGAATGCACTGTCTCGCAGGCGCCACAAGATGACAGGGAGAGGTCGGTGCCATCTGTCCAGAGAGCCCCAGGACTCCTCTTCAGCCTGGAAAATGGACCGGGCTGGCTGGCTCCCCACTCTTTTCAGAAGCAGCCTTAGGCCCTCAACAGTCTGCACATAGAACTGCATCATTGTCGGGCGCAGCCATTCACTGCCTCAGACTAATCTGCCCGGGTGACAGGTGGCGAAATGTAATATTCCAGGCTGAAGGCTTCCGCCAAAGAGCCACCGCTCACCCCGACGAGGCCAGGGCAGAGTCATGGAAAACCGACCACTGCCAGTGGCAGCTTCTGCACCCTGTGACAGTGCAGGAGCAAAAGCACCCCACTGCGAGCTTCCCGCTGAAGAGCAGGGACCCCAGAGCTCCCCTCTCGTGACTCGCGATGCTCTGCCAGGTGCGTCTCCACACGTCAGTTTTCTCCAGAGGAGACTGTCACTCTGTTAATAAAGATTCTGTGGGCGTGGAGAGAGGTGAGGTGGCTTGTCCAGGATCACAGAGCTAGCAAAGGCCTCCAGCTACAAGGCGTCACTCCTGCTGACCTCTGGCTCCTTTCTGGAAGGACCTGAAGGACATGGCTATGTACCAGGCACAAGGCACGGCTCTGATTGTCTTCTATGTTTGTTTGTTTTCCGAGATACCTTTTACTATGTGGTCTGTGCTGACCTTGAACTCATTACATAGCCCAGGCTGGCTGTGAACTCATGGCGACCCGCCTCCCTCAGCCTCCTTGGGGCCGAGAATACAGAAGTGAGTCACAGTGAGTGTCCAGCAGAGGCTCTGGTTATCATCAAACCCACTTTCCAGGTGAGGAAACCAAGTCTCAGGAAGATCATCCTCAGAGATCAGCTGCTGTTCTGGTGGTGGCTGTCCTCGTAGGCACCCACGGAGTACCCACTGCCGCTGAGCTGGTCGCAGGCTCCACCACTATGTGTGGGTGGCACGGAACCTCACAAGCTTCCCACCCCACTCTACATCTCTTCTGCTCCCCCATCCCCGCTTCCTCAGCTTTCAGAACTGGCCTCCTTCTGGCTCAGCCCTGCCCTGGCCCTGTGTCAGCAGGAACTTAGCAGGCACCCTGTAGCTTCCCACCAGCGCTCCTGGGCTGGCCTTGGAGGGTGCTCCAGAATGAGGGGGCTGAGCAGTGGGAGCTGCAGACCGTCCTGGACTCCCTCGGCCGGCCCTGCCTAAGCAGCCTCACATGGCAGTGCTGGTTTGCAGTCCATGTCCTACGCTGTGGGAACTTAGTGGGGCTGGAACTGGTCCTGACTCTTGGCTTTTGGTCCGGGGCTATGAGCAGGCTGTAGTGACTGGAGTGAATCCTCGTGAAGCAAGGTGGCCCTCAACACAAGCAGGGGTACAAACAACAACCTAGCTCATTCCCAGTGTAATGCAAAATCTGAGAGCTATACTCTGGTTCGATTGTGTGTGTGTGTGTGGTGTGTCTGAGGAATGAGAGAGAGAGAGAGAATATATATATATATAGAGAGAGAGAGAGAGAGAGAGAGAGCTTTTTTGTGGGACTGGGGCTTGAACTCATGATCTTGCACTCCCTGGCATATATATATATATATATATATATATATATATATATATATATTTGGAAAATCTGATAGATTTGTAGGTGGAGCTAGCTGGAGGCTCAGATAAGAATGAATGTTGGAGGTATGAGTTCTATTTCCACAGGGTGGTAGACTGGAAACCCATGAGATTTCTATGATGCAGTTTTATTTTTTACGTATTTACTACAGGGTTTATGGGGTTTCACTACAAGATCAGATTCATAGTGATCCTCCTGTTTTCAGCCTCCCAAGCGCTGGGGTCACAGGTGTGTGCCACCATGCCGTCTCAAATGCCATCTCAGCACGTCCCAGGGGGCAGGGCTGGCACCACACACCAGCCCCTGTGTCTGCCTAAGCAGGGGCTTTAATCTGCTGAGCTATCTGGCCGGCCCTCTGTGACGCAGTCTTCAGGCTGATTTCTTGTAGACATCTCAGTCTTAGCTCTTAAGGTGTTCAGCTGATGCTGTGGGCCCTACAAACTTATGAAGTATAATCTGCTTTCTCCAAAGTCCTGATTTAAATGTTAATGGTATCTGGGGAAGGATCTTCATGGCAGCCTCTAGACCAGGGTTTAGGCAAATAGCTAAATAGCATAGCTGAGTCATGACGCAGACTGAGTGTAGGTGCTGCTCGTGCGATTTCCCTGAGCAGGCCCGGAAGTCTTGTCTGGACCCTCCAAGCTCCTTATGAGCCTGGTGCAGAGCTCACAGGGCTGTCACCCAGAGCCCTCAGCACAAGAGCCAGGAGGAGCTCTCGCCATCACTGTGTTCAGGGGAGGGGCCCAGCCAAACCCTGCTGCACCCTTGGGATTAAAGCTCCCGAAATCCCAGGCATGAGCAGGTGGGTTTTGCAGACTAGAAGCAGTGTGCCACTCATTGTCATTGCTGTGACATTTGGGAATTAAGCGACTGAACCTCCCCAGCAGCAAGCGCAAGCGGGCCAGCCACCCTGCAGGGGATGCCCCAGCACAGGTGCAGAGGTGGGGCCTCTACACAGGCTGCTACCTCAGGCAGCAGTTTAAGTCACGGCATTCAGCTATGGGGCTCTGCTTTTATGGGCTTAACCCTCGTGGGAAAGCGAGTGCTTTCCCAGGATCTAATCCTCCAGCTCAGGATTCTCAGGGTAATGAGGCACCCTCGTGCAAAGTCTTTTCTCTCTGCTCCAATCCAAGAGATGGACTGGCACTCTGTGTCGAGGCGGTGCAAATGCTTGCAGTCCTTAACACAGGTGACCTGAAGGCTCGGTCATGAAGATTAGTAATTACCCTGCAGGCTCCACCCACCTGCTCACAATTCTGAGGCCCAGCGAAGAGCGCAAGTGGAGGACCTCGTACCGTCTGCTTCCTCAATGCTATAAATCATGCTAACATACTGTTAAATAAAATATGTCCTGTCCTCCTATCTGGGCAAATCTGTACCCTCACAAGCACTTGCAAGACAGGTTTGCATTCAGAATCTTCATCTTCTTCTGAGTTCTACACTTGGCAATGCAGGGGAGCAGCTGCCCGACCTCCCGCCGGTCTCTCTCGTTTCTACCTGCAAACCACCTTGTGCGCTGCACATGCGCAGACAGACATGCAACCCTGCATCTGCAGGTTCTGTCCTCGAGCCCTACGAGTGGCTGGCTGCCTCTTGCTCATCTCCAGCCTGGGGCAGCATATATCAGAGAGGTCGTCTCACTGGTGCGGGAGTCTATGAAGCACAAGTCTATGAAGGGGAAGGGAGAAGGGAAAAGATGAGGACGGGCACAGCTGGTTGGATGTGTGGGCTCTTCACTTCATGGGCAGGCAATGGCTAAAGAAAGCCAAAGTGGAACTCTCTAAAGCGTGCGGGCAGGGCTGGCCGGATAGCTCAGCAGACTAAAGCACCTGCTTAGGCAGGTACAGGACCCGAGTTTGATCCCCAACACCACATGCTGTGCCAGCCCCACCGCCAGGGCACGCTGAGACAGCAGTTAAGACTGGGTGTGGTAGTGTGGGCCCATAATCCCAGTCTTGGGGGGCTGAAAACAGGAGGATCACTATGAGTCTGATCTACATAATGAGACCTTGTAGACCTTGTAACTAGATACATAAATAACAGAAAATAAAATAAAATTGTGGGGGCAAGGTCCCCGTTTTCCTAAGACTGAGTGGTACATTGGAATAGACCCATGACGTGAGATCCCATGTAGCTCCTCACACTGGATTACTCTGGGGCTGGATGTTCATTCTCTATCTCCATGGTTATCACCTCTCATTATTCTCTTCGTTTTTTTCTTTTGTTTCTAATCTCGGAGATTTGCTCAGATTTTCCCTTTGTATCACTGATGAGATTGTGAAAGGTCAATTCTGATCCTGATTGACATTTGGGAACATTTAAAATTTTTAGCTACTTTGTTTTCATTTCATGAGAGCTTTCACAGTATCATCAGTTCCTCTTTATTCCAGCTTTTAACTCAGTGGCATCTTGGTTTGTGATCCTTTTAGTCTATGTTACGGTGACCAGGACCTTTCATGGGATTCAAACAGCAGGCAGGTTTCTGAACATTTATTCGGTCTCCTAATGGTAAATAATTTTTCAAAGACAGAATTTGGTTTTTCCTTTATTGTGTTTCCTACTTGACATGCTTTTGTTGTTGCTGCTTGTTCGTTTTTGACAGGAAGTTAAACTAGACTTTCTTTCATGTTGCCAACAGAAGGCTCCAGTCCCTCTAGGGTTCCAGCACTTTCCTTTCCTTGCCCTTGGCCTGCTGCTTGGCCTGAGGGGCCTGAGCTCTATCCCAGCAGCAGGCTCCCAGCCTTCTCGGAAAAGAAGGGTCTGTGGTCCAGGGACTCTCATTGTCTAAGCATGGGCTGGAGTTCAATCTTGCAGTTGTTGTTGTTTCTAATGTGTTTGGTTGCTGCGGGCTGTCACTATGCAGCTCGGACTCATGGTGGTCCTTCTGCTTTCAGCCTCCCCAGTGCTGGGACTACAGATGTGCACCACCTTGCCTGGATTCCGTGGCCGGATCAGTGTTCCTTGGGGGGTGGGGTTGGCAAGGCATGTGGTGCTGGGGATGGAAGCATGGCCCCTGTGCTTTAGTCTGCTGAGCTATCTTGTTGGCCCCAGTATTGCAGTTTAGATTTGTTGTGCTTGTTTGGAGGAAGGAGGGAGGGAGAGAGAGAGAGAGAGAGAGAGAGAGAGAGAGAGAGAGAGAGAGAGAGAGAGAGAGAGAGACCTAAGCTCCAGTGCATGGGACTTGTGGGGCTCTATCTCTAGCCCCATGATGAGATCTCTGAGCTGACGATGTGATAGGATACAGCACCTGTAAGGGTCAATATTGTTGTATTCTTGGTGTTTTAGTTCTGAACATTTCTTGAAAACAGGGCTATGGGAATGGAATAAAGCAAATAAATCATCATGAACAAGGCTCTAAGAAAATAAATATTGATCATGAAGGGCAGTGACTCTCCCTGTCTCTCTGTCTTTTTCTGTCTCTCTCTATCTCTGTCTCTCTCTGTGTGTCTCTGTCTCTCTCTCTCTCTCTGTCTCTCTCAATAGATGCCCTGATCCACACACCAGGAGAAGATAGTGTGACAGAAATCTCTCTAAGAGGAAACAAACCCATACTTTGGTCCACTTCTGCCAAGATGTGGGGCTCAATAGCAATATCTCTAATCATAACCCAGTGGTAGTGACAGGCAAGGGAACCTACAGGTGCCTTGGAAGAGCTACTTTCTCAGGTGGGGGCATACCAGGAGCCTTGTGGGTCCCACTAGGGTGGTGGCTCAATGGAAGCCATGCTCAGTGGGTCAGGTCTGAAGCTCTGTGGCTGTGGTGGGGACCTCGGCTTCAGCTGGCTCTGGGGCTCCATCTTGCCCTGGCCTTAGTGTAACTTCAGTGTACTTTCAATGAAAGGGCTCTGCAATGAGCTGGCCACAGCTTCCACCTTTTCCATCACTCAGGGAGGCTTCACCCTGGGTGTCCTTACCAGCATAGGTTCCAGAGTTCTGCTGTATAGGACAGCGGCACCTAGGGCACAGTTCCCATAGCAGGCTATCTGTCACTGAAGCTCTGACAGGTTTGCCATCGCTGTCACACAGAGTAAGTGCACCACTGCTGCTTCCTACTGGGTCACGGTGTTGCACGCTCACCCTCCTTCAGACCTCTGTCCTGAGCGGAGCCCTCTTCAGCTGCTGTGCTTCTGCAAGGGTTTCCGTGGCCAATATCCATGCATTGAAGCTATGTCCTATTTTATGACCACCTCTTTTCAATACAGTTATGGATGTGGACTAGGGCTAGAGCCAGTGTCTGAAGGCTGGCTCTAGGCTGGCTGTAGAACCTATCAACCCTCATTCCCCTTTCTTCGTGCTGTGCCAAGAGGATTTCCTACATACCACCTGTCTTTACCCTGCCTGGAAAGCACAAGGTGGTGAGTTCAGTTCCTGGTACACACACACACACACACACACACACACACATTGCTGTTTTCTCCGAGAGGACTTTTGTCAGTTATGCAAATCTCCACACTTTCCCCATGAGGTTCCCATCACATAAACTATCAAAGGGTCCACTGAATCCTTTTTTTTTTTTTGACTGAGATATGATGTAAAGATATAATAAAGTATCTCAGAATGAGACCCGGATGAACATTAACTCTGATGTCTTTCCTGAAGAAAAAGATTAATAAATTCAGATGAGTAATCCATTATAACCTGGCCTGGAAGAGAAACCATCAGTCCTGGAGACAGTCCCTGCCT
>PVJA010043159.1:0-16890 GCA_004027025.1 Myocastor coypus | reverse complement strand
GGTGGTCAAGGGCAAGTCGAAGCAAGACCTGTATAACTAAACATTCATTTTTTTTTTTCCTAGCAAGAAGTATTTTAAACAAGAAATAACTGTACTCTGAAGTTCCATGCATTGCTGATTATCCCACTGTTTATTTCTAACCAGTTTGTCTTCTGTGAAGCTTAGCAGTTGGGTACAATTGTCCACCTACATTTTTAAAAAGAAAATTACAAAAAATGTTGTGCTTTATTTGGTTAGTACAAATCAAACTAAGTGGTATTCCAAAAAGGGAAATTTCAGTTGGCTCACTTGAGTATAATATGTAGAATGTTGTCAAAGGACCAAGAACATTAGCCTACAATCCCAACAGTGGAATAGATCTGTAATTGTGTTGTGTGCCCAGGTGATTTCTGACTCTGAGGTGTTTGTTAGGTATTTTAGTATTATCTTCATGCTACAGAAAAATGGTCATTATTGTTTGTGACAGTGAAACTTAAATCATCAACTTGATTGAGTTACAAACTGCCTCAGAATTAATAAGGCCAATTTCCGGATGTGTGAGGGAGGCATTTGCTAGGCTGGGCACTGTCTAGTCCCTGGCCGCTTCCTTCCTGGTTCGTTGTCCATGCTCTGCTTTCCAGCCACCATACCGCATGCACACCTTCCCACCAGGATGCTTTTGCCTTGGCCCAGCAGAGCGTGGTCTGAAAACACTGAAATTAGGAACAAGTTGCAAGTGTATTGGATTTTGTGTCAGTAGTGCGAAAGCTGACCAATAACACGAGTTAGAAATTTAGAAGCACCAAAGAAGTATCTGCACGTATTTCAACTCGGATAATAAAGCAAACGGTGGACTTTGTCCAATGCCAGCATTACTGTCACAGCTCCTTCAGGTAGTAAACGTCAGTCTCCTACTCCTAGTTTAAACAGTTAAACTAGCTGGGCACAGTGGTACATGCCCGTGACCCCCAACATTGGGAAGGCTGGGGTGCAGGTGTGAGACTAGCCTGAACTGTCTCAGGAAAGTACTGTCTCAGGAAAACAAACTACATTGTAAAATAAATTATAATACAAATGTTATTTCTAGGGGCAAAACTATGGAATGAAGTTTCCATAGTTTCCTGTGTGCGTGTTGTCCTTCAGATAGTTCAGTAAAATGTGCAGCTGGGGATCTCAGTTCAGAATTTTACTTTCAGTGAACATGGATGGATTCTGTTCACCCTAATTTTCAGTTTATTTTTTAACTTTTGTTTTTGACTATAACAGCTCAAAGACAAGATTATGCACTATTCAGCAAGGATTCAGAACACTTAAAAGAATTCTTAGATTATATTACATTGTACGTAAAATGGGTAAGTGTGTGTTTAGATGGCAGAAATAGTTAATCATTACTACACTGGGCTCTTTGCTTTATTTACCTAAAACTTTGAATGAAATTAATGATGAGTCTTCTGTGTAGAATGTGTTTGGATGTAGCACATCAATAATGTCTCTGCAACTATAGTCATAACAAATCAATGCCTGAAAGGTACAAGAAGGCCTAGATGGACGAAGTATTGCCAGTCATTCCATTACTCCCAGTTGCTGGAAGATAACCATTTTCTCAGACAACCCCAGTTGGACACACGCTCAGGTTTTCACTCACCTGTCATCCAGGGAGAGGCTGTGGGACTCTTCTCCTGACCAGACTGTAGATCTCTGGAGCAGCAGCAAAACACAGCACTGGTTACTTAATTTGTAGTAGAAGAGGGAGGGACATCAAACAATGCTAATTCCAAAGATGATGCACTTCTGAATCACATCCGTGAGGAAAACTGGAAGCAACTTGAGATCATAAAGTTATGTGAAATAAGTCAGCTCCTAGCATCACATGGTTTCTCGTACATGAAAAACCCATATTATAAGTAGCGAAATAATAGAGAGAGATGTTTCTCAAATGGAAACAAAATGGAGTAGAGAAGGGGAGGAGATAAAAGATGTCCTCATTTTTATCATCTTTCCATAAGATATGTGAACATCTGCAAACATTACATTTGGTAAAAAATAAAAAATAATGGAAATGCACATGACTGTATTAATAATTAGAATAAATGTAAATGGATCAAATATCAAGAGTTTAGATTATATGATGAAAAAAAGTATAAATATGTATCACTTTTAACAGACAAGATGAAAGACTGCATATAAAAAGATGAAAAAATAAAGGATGAAATACCAAAAGAAAGCTGATTTAGTTAAAGTAGTAAAGTTAGATGAAAGAGGCATTTCATCATGAAAAAGGCCATTCTGGAGAAGCATAAATTTAAATGTACCCGAAACTAAAGCTAAAATGGTTGTTCCAAAAGGTTCATGAGATTAATTAAAACCTTGTCAAAACTGAATTTAAAAAGAAGAATGCAATGTCAGGCTTGAAAAACACAAAATTGCTTTGTTTGCTTGAGTTTTTCAGTTTTCATAAAATAGAGAAATAGATCTGATCCCTGTTGACTACATCTTGGGTGGGATTGGACGTCCCCAGCATCTGGGTTTAATTTCTGGTTACAGAGATTTTGGGGGGACGGGGTGGTAAAGGGTGCCTTCCAAGCTAGGTTTCCATTCACATACTACTGTAGAAGCTGTGTCATTCCACATCACTGGTCATCAGGAAAATGCTACTTGAAACTGCAGTGGAGCGCAATGACAAAACCACTCCACTGACAAAAAGCACAAAGTCTGGCAAGGCCAAGTGCTCGAGAACACAAAGCGGGTGAGATCCTTGTACTTTATGCTACGGCTGCTTTGAGAATGATATGTTCCATTTACAAAAAGTTTTATTGGTTTCTTTTAAAATTTTACATCTACTCCACAAGCCAGTGAACATTTTTGTGTTTGCCTAGCAGAAATAAAATGTCATCAAGAGGACCAAGGAGATAGCTCAGTGGCATAAGAGCCTGCCTTGCAAGTGCAAGGTCCTGGGTTCAATCTCTGGTACCACAAAAGTTGTCAAGAATTTTCATAGTAGTTTAATTTGCTATAGCATCCGAATGGAAATAGCTTAGGAAGGTCCCTATCAGTAGATATAAATAGTGATATATCTGTACAACTAGAACATTGGTTCTCAACCTTTCTAATGCTGTAACCCTGCAGTACAGTTCTTCATGTTGTGGTGACCCCAAACCAAACAATAATTTTGGTGACTACTTCAAAACTAATTTTACTACAGTTATGATTTGGAATACCTGATATGCATTATGTATTCTCATTGCTACAAATCAAACATAATTTAAACATAGTGATTAATCACAAAAACAATAATTATATGTTGAGAAATATTTATTACTATTGCCCATAAATAACATTTCACCATGGCATAGCATGGGTATAAATATGTATTTTCCAATGGCTTTAAGCGACCCCCGTGTTTTGGTCATTCGACCCCCACTGGGGTTGTGACCCACAGGTTGAGAACCACTGAACTAGAACATCAAAACTTTTCGAATTCAAAGGATATACATGTATGTAGCCATTTTGAAAAATACTCAGGTTTCTGCTAAGTTTGAATATTTCCTTAGGACAGCAATTTCACTAGTAGACAGTAGCCTCCCAAACTCCATGCAGATGGTCATTGAAAGTATGCATGGGCCACACATGACAGTGGTCCGGTGATTCCATGCTGAGAGGTATGCATATGCCTTTCAGTACCAGAACAGAAAAATAGTGTGTTCAGCAACTGAGATACGTGGCAGAAATGGGCAGGTTGTGGTAGGCAGGATGGAGTAGTTTATGTGTAATGGACGGCAATGAGAATAGATGGTTTACAGTTACATACAAACCAAGTAGATCAGTGGTTCGCAACCTTTCTAAAGCCGTGACCCTGCAATACGGTTCCTCATGTTGTGGTGACCCCAAACCAAAACATAATTTTGGTGGCTACTTCAGAACTGTAATTTTGCTACAGCTATGATTCGGAATGGCTTGAGGCGACCCCTGTGTTTTGGTTGTTCAACCTCCCCCCCCACTGGGGTCGCAACCCACAGGTTGAGAACCGCTGATGTAGATGAATGTCACAAACACTGGAACTAGGAAAACTTGCAATATTTTTGTAATATCTTTACACAAATTACTGAGCAAGCAAAGCATGCCATTAGCAACATGCATGATATAATGACTGAAGTATCTTGAACAGGACTTGTGCTGAGACTACACTACTTTATGTAGATGCTATATGCCCAGTTGTGGGAGCTACAAGATTTTATATACATTTTTGTGTGGATATTTGCTCCAGAGAAAAAGTTAAAAAGCTATGATACCATTGGGAAATATCTGATAGTCTTAATATCACCCTTACCCTAATGTTGAGACTGCACAAAAGTATTTTACTGCTAACATATTTTATGGATTTGATTTTGTTGTTTCTGTTGGTGTTTGTGTGTGTGTTTTGTTTTGTTGTTTTTGGGTTTTTTTTGTTGTTGTTGTTTTTGTTTTTTTGGTGGGCAGTGTACTGGGAATGGAACTCAGGACCTTGTGTTTGCCATGTAGGCACTTATGCCACTGAGCTATATACCTCGCCCTGCCAATATACTTTAAACTATTAATTATACTTCTGCACACCTTGAAAGAAGTATCAAAACCAATTATTGTTGAGGAAGAATCTTTGATCACTCACCTATTATCTTTTAGTGTTGGATATTTTAATTGAACTGATTAGGATTGCCAAAAAGATATGGAGTGAAGGGCCAGTGAGATAGCTCAACAGACTAAGTGCCTGCTTTGGCAAGCACAGGGACCAGGATTCAATCCATGCCACACTGGCCTCACCCCCAGGGCCTGCTGAGCCGGCCAAATGAGTCTAGGTGTGGTGACATATGCCTATAATCCCAGCACTGGGGAGCCTGAAAACAGGAGGAACACTTTGGGTCCAACCTGCATAGTGAGACTCTGTACCAAATACATAAAAAAAGAAAAAAGAGCCGGGCATGGTGGCGCACGCCTGTAATCTCAGCACTCAGGAGGCTGAGGCAGGAGGATCGATGAGAGTTCGAGACCAGCCTGGGCTACAAAAGTGAGCTCAAGGCCAGCCTGAACTGCATAGTGAGACCTTGTCTCAAGAAGACAAAAAAAAAAAAAAAAAAGAAAGGAAGAAAAAGAAAAAAGAATTTCATGGAGCAGAATTGCAAATATGCAAAATGACGTTTCAACGATTGTTTTAAGAGTTCTTTTTCTCCTTTCATCATCATTAAATGAATCAATTTAAAAATTGAAATGTAGATTTTTGGCTCCTGAATGAGGAGTGCAGTTGGTAATTTTGTTTCTTTTAAGAGGCTGCCACCAAAACCTGAGCAACTGTTAGGATCAATAATTACAATTCTCACTGTAAAAATCAAAGATGGATGACCTTTTTGTTGATTATTTGCTTACCTTTTCCTTTAAACCATTCTATAACTTAGTTCTTTAATCTCCTGTATATCATGGACCTGGTGCAACAGCAGATAATTTTTCAAAGCCTGTCTCTTTTGATTGATGACTTGGATCTGAGATGCAAAGCTGTTGTTAGTAATAAGGACAACAATTGGGTTATTTTGTTACCACTGTCTACATCCTTAACAGCATTTGTTAACTTCAGTCTATACCAGTATCGCATAGGCTATTACTTGTTATAAATTTTTAGAAGGAACTTTTTTTGGAGGGGTGGCTCAGGCTGTCTTAAGGGCATGTCAAGTAAGGCTTGTGGAGCTGGGGATCAAACCCGAGACCCCTGAACCTGACTGCATTTGCCCAAGCAGGCACTTAAACAGTTGAACCAAACTGCAGGCCCCACCTTGTTATAAATTTTTGGATCAGACTTCAAGTGGCTTTAAATTCATGTATCTATGAGTATAATTATTGTATCTACAGTGATCAAATTAAGATTTATTACATTGCTCTTAGGCAGAATCTTTAGTTCTTACCTACACCAAGATAGGCAGTCTATTGCTGTGTCGTGTTGCCAGTGCCGTAATATTTAGGTTTCCTAGTGGAGGCAGGAGTTGAGAATAAGGTGTAGGTTATTGCTGTCTTTGCTTATATATCATAATATATAGATCATATAATGATCTCTTACTGTCTCATACGTAGCTTATGCATAGTATAACAATCATACCTATTAAAGTAGCTAAAACCCCAAAATCCAGTCATACCAATTGCTGGCAACACTGTGAAACAAAACTTCAGTTTATTGCCAGTGGAAATGCAAACTGTGTAGCCCCTTGTGAAGACAGTTGGGCAGCCTCTTATCTAAACAATCTTCCGTTACTACTCAGCAGTTGCCTCCTTAGGTGTTTAAACACAGCTGCACACAAGTATTGGCGCGGCTTTTCCATAATCGCTCAATGCCACTCCGAAGAAGCTCTGGAAGTACTCCTTCATCAGTGTCTATCTGAGGTGTGATGGAAGAGACAGTGACTGCTGCTGCCAGGTACTGTTCACCGCAAAGGCAGGGTCATGAACACATGTTCGTGTCCTCATCCACCTTATTCACTGGGCCCGGCGCTGTACGACTTCTGGCTCTGCCTTAGGATCGAAACGACCATGACAGATGAGCATTTGGAACAGAGGCAGGATGTGGCGGCAGCCATAACAGTGCAAGTAAAGGCACTCGTGAAGGAGGACTTGCAGAACCACTTGAAGAAGGGGCAGGAAAAGTATTTGACACAAGAGACCATTTTGATAGCAATCCGTGGCAATATACCTTACTGTAATAAAATTTAAACACATTTTTCCATCATACCTTGTATACCACTTCTATTTAAAAAATAGGTTATTGATCTCTGGAAAGAAAAACGTTTGATATTTACATCATTTAGCAACACAGTTCTTGAAAAATTATTTCAGAAATTTAGTGCTTTCAGGTAAAGCCTAATCGATTCTCTTTGTCAGTTTCCTATAACTGGGACAAAATCCAGCTTAAAGAAGGAGGGGTTTATTTGGCTGATGGGTTCGCAGGCAGCATCCAAGGCTCCAAGGCAGGGACAACATGGTGGAAGGGCGTGGGGGAGGGGAGCTGCCCCTGTCAGAGTGGTGAAGAAGGAGAGCAGAAGAGGGAGTGCCCAGGGCCAATACGCACTCTTCCAGGTCACGGGCCCTGACGATCCTCCTCCAAACAGTCCTCACACCTTCGCAGCACATTCACCTAGTCTCCTTCGTGGACGAATCTGCTGATAAGGACTGCATGGTCATAATCCACTTGCCTGCCAAAAGCTCTACCTCTGAACATGCGAAACAGCTTGAAGAAAGACAAAAGCTGTCTTAAATGTTTGAGTTTGTGTGGTGAATGGCTATTAAGACAACATAAGAGTAGCCTGCGGAGATAGCTCAGTAGAATAATTGCCTGCCTGGCTAGCATACGGTTCTGAGTTTGATCCCTGGTACTGAAAAAAAAAAAAAAAAAAGCCAAGCAGAAACTTCAAGCTTCCCTGTTGGAAGGATACTGAAACAATTCTAAAATTAGATGCAGCGTGGCTATGTGAAACATTTAGAACACTGTTTTAGAAGTTTGGGATTCAAAATTCTCTGCTTTGAACAGGATTTCTTAACTATAAGATGGATTGGAAAAATAGGTTGTCTCAAAATTCCTGCACTAAAATTCTTCATCCTTGAAACATAACGTATGGCAGAAACACTAAATATATTCAGCATATGTTTATCCTGGATCAAGGCTAGAGAAGCTTTAGAGAAAATGGAATGTGTCTGAGTGGGGTCAGCCATTTTAAAGTACAGTGGGGAGAGAGACAGCCTTACAGGAGAGTATCTCAAATTCAGGGCAAGGCTAAGACCATGTGCCGGTCTCAGAAGAGACAGTCTACTAACAAGGAAAATGGAAACAGAAAAACATGTAGCCTCTGAATTCCTCCGTCTCTCAAGCTTGACAT
Source organism: Myocastor coypus (assembly GCA_004027025.1). Lineage (NCBI taxonomy): Eukaryota > Metazoa > Chordata > Mammalia > Rodentia > Myocastoridae > Myocastor > Myocastor coypus. The sequence goes on along the minus strand of PVJA010043159.1, from coordinate 9,025 downwards.
TATTTGTTACATTTGTAGTTTTTCAAGATGGCTGACGTCCCTCCTGGTTGCAGCGCCTCAGAGCTCAGGTCTCTTGCAGTGGCTGTGCGTCCAGCCAAGAGAAAGCTGAACCATGACTCCGTGCTATTCAGACTTAATGAAATATATTCATGTGGCGTTGTGTTACCTCCGTGAACAGTCACACCATCTAACACCATCTAAATACAAGACTGACTTCCGGATTGCTTGCAAATCGCAGCGTGCTTAATGATACACCATTATGTCACAAAACGTTAAGCCCGGGGTGGCTTGCCTAATAAAAGCATTACATTATCTTCCTGGATTTTGTAACATGGTTGTTATTTTCAGTGATAATAAATGTGATTTGCCGGGATTTTTTTTTTTTTTTTTTTTGTCTTTTTGAGACAGGGTCTCACTATGCAGTTCAGGCTGGCCTTGAGCTCACTTTTGTAGCCCAGGCTGGTCTCGAACTCACACCAATCCTCCTGCCTCAGCCTCCTGAGTGCTGGGATTACAGGCGTGCGCCACCACGCCCGGCTTGCCGGGATTTTTAATTTTGAGCAAAATTCACATTTTAACTTCAGTTTGTATACATAATTCTACATTTTTCTTAAAGAAGGTCTACAAAACTATTTATGCTTCAGGCACCATATAGCTTGAACCTGCCCACATTGAATTCACTTAGATGAGTTTAAGCTTATTCTCTCTTTTGCTCTAATAATCACCTAAAAATAAATTTGCCCTCTGCCTGCTGATGCATAGAAATACAAGAAGACAAAATTTTCATTTCATGTTTAGACATACAAATCTTTTTTAAAATAGCATCTTGATTGATCTACTGCATTTCAGTTATTTTTAAGTAGTTATTCCAAAACTCTGTGTGACTAAATACTGTGTATACTTTTCTTTGTTTAATATGGGTGGAAGATGAAAAACATAGGAATTGTCCGGAAATGAGAATATATCGCCACCAAGGGGGTAAGCAGATCAGAAGGCCGCTAAAATAGAAGCCCAATGTCTTATTGTCCACTAGTAAGTGCAGGCAGAAGCCTTGGATAATGAAGCCCGTCGCTGGCAAACTAAAGAATAGTTGCCACCGATTTTAGAAATGTGGTTGCTCTTTTCTGCCTCAAGAGACTATGTAACTTGAGAGTGGTTATTAAAATAATTCTCTGAGCACTCGTGGCTTGGCAGCCTCGCTACGCTTTTTTTTTTTTTTAGTTGTTTGATTTCCCCCTTCAGATGGGGAGAACATGGTGAAAAAATATTTGACATGTGACGAAAGCTGGTCCAAAGGATGACATTGAAGCTGCGAGACCCTAGCTTTAGATTGGACTTTCTGAGGAGACCCTGCACATCACAATGTGTCAGCAAAACCTCCTGCGAAAGGCGAGGCATGTTGACTCCATTCCCTCGCGCTGCACACTACGACTTTGTTCTCTGCTGTACTGCAAGGATGCAAGTACCTTCACCATGTTGGGCAACGAGGAAAATAAAATTGAGACAACCCATGGCTGAAGACCAGGGATCCAGGGGAGCTCGCAAAGGAGGGAAGAGCCCGCAGACCCGAGACGGCAGGCATGGGTTTGTTGTGTGTGTAAACATTGCGACATGCACACATTTCATAGCTTTTACCAAATTCTTAGATTTATGACTGGAAATGCAAGAAGAAGCATCCTAAATCTGCAAAGCTTCCTAAAAATAAGACAGAAGCAGCTAATAAAAGCTAGGAGCTCATCTGTGTTGGAGAATGAATTATAAAGGGAAAAGCCTGATATTTGCTGTAAGTGAAGCAGTTATCAAAAAAATAAGGTGGAGATAGCAGTAAAATAGAGGGAGATTCTCATGGTTAAGATGTTCCCATGAGGCTGATCGGACGCAGCCTCACTGAGCACCCAGCACCCTTCTGGCGGTCTAAATCTACTTCTGCTGTATGCTGAGGTATAGAACCGCTTCTTCTTTTTCCTGTCATGAGCCATGACCATGCTTAATATATTTTCCATGAAGAAGAAAACACTGGGATGGAAGTTAAAAAGCAAAATAAAAAGGAGTAGGGAGACAGATCTTTGCAAGACAGGGTGAGGAATTGATTGAGATGGGGACGTGGAGGGAAAGAAGATGAAAGAACTGAGACGTGTGTGTGCACTAACTCCACGCTGGGCATGGAAACTTTATGCATTGTAAACATGTATTTATAAAAAAATGCATGAATCATGCTGGATCAACACCTAAACATTGTGCAAATGACTGCCTCAGGGTCCCCAAGTATAAAATGTGGATGAGCCTCTTCTGCATTGGACTCAGGCCTTTACACACACCAGGTCTAGCCTGCAGACCCTGCTTCCCCTTCATAAAAAATGTTTGAGAAATGAACCAAGAGATCAAATGGTGTTAAATTCCTTTGCGTGGGTCAGAGTATGTTTCTCTTACAAAAGTAACTTTTTATTATAGTAACAGTGCTATCTTATAAGTTCATCTTAAATTATTTCTTGAGAAACCAAAACTGTTTCAACCCTGCCTTGAGACATGCTCTGGGGTTGATGCCAGACGTCACGCATGCTCAGATGTTTGGGGCCAGTCTTTACCAGTAGTATCTTTACCAGTGATAATTTTTGCTCCAGTCTCCCTACTTCACCTGCTACACCTTCCTCAGTATTTCTGCGTCTGCTTCCATACAGCCTTGAATCCTCCTAGAGATCCCCATAGTTAAATAGCTCCATCTTTGAACCCAGGATTACTGTGCTTGCTCCGCTCTTACTTCCCCTATGGCCTATAAGGTTTGCATAATACCAGGTTACTAGGGCATTCTTAGGCTCACACTAGCTCACAGGGAGACCAACAAAGAACATTTACCGCTGGTCTTTTCTTCTGCATTGCTTTTCAGCCAAGAAGAGAGAGAGAGAGAGAGAGAGAGAGAGAGAGAGAGAGAGAGAGAGAGAAAGTTATATCTATATATAGTAGTGATATATCTATATCTGTATGTCTATAACTATATCTATATATCTTTTTCTTACTGATAAATATCACATCCTCCTAGGCTTGATAAATGTTCCTTTTGGGCTTATTTTGGATTCAGAGGCCCAAACGCAAATGCTGCTTTGTAAAGGGATTTTCTCCCATTACTGAAATGTACCTTAAATTCACTGAAGCATGGAAACCATAAATACAAAGCTGTCTGAGGCAATTGGATTATAAATATTTAAATTAAGGTCCTGATGCCGTATGTGAATTGTAAGTGCGCTATTGACTTTTTAACTATACATTTTCATAGGAATGGTAAATTGTGTCTAGGCAAACCAAATTCTCGCTAATAGTCAGGGCTACACTCAGCATCCTTTCTCCTAGGCAGCCAGAGGCACTTGTATCTTTGAATGTCCTAAAGGCAGTGTCATTCTTCCCAACTGGGTAAGAAAGGACCATATTTTCCGAGGGCTTCCCAGGCTATTGTAGCAATTCCACCACCTGTCTTCACCATGGGCGTACAGCTGCCTAGCAGCTGTGTGAGGAAGCCATAACCCTTTGGCTTGACAGTTGTTTGTCTCTTCCTAGGACTCAAAAGCATGAATTTACTATATTTTGCTTTTATCTTATGAATTTAGTTTCATTTAGAGATGAAAAAATCTGTTGCTTGTTTCAACAACCAAATATAGGAGGAAAAAGAGAGTTTCAATCTATGGTCTGTTTGAAGGAAAATCCGTCAGATTTGAGAGTAAGCTCTATATGAGCCCATAGCATGATTTGCAAAAGTAAAAAAGTAAGACTGTTCTGGTACATCTCCCGGCTTAGGCAGAACTGGGGCAAAGGTTCCACTCCTGGTGTCATGCACACTTCCCAGGCATCTTGCAGTCTGTGGGGCTGTGTGTGTGACCACTGGGTGCTACAGCCATGAACAGAAATGACACATGTCCCTAGACCTCCTGCTTGTAAGGGTGGCCTCCCTCTTCTCTGTATTCTCAAGGAAGCTAAACTTGGTGGCGCTGTAACTTGCCAGAGAATGTTCACTGAGGATAATCGCAGCCTCATCTGGAGTGACATCCTCACAGAGACCTCAGCATCAGCTTCTGTCTGATTTGGTTGCAGATGAATTTAGCCTGAGCTGACATGGTCCATTAGCTGGACGGAACCAACCTGAATGGGGAAATTCAGAAACTCAAGAACAAAGGCACTGGGAGATTGTGCCATGGTGACAGTGTTTCGGGCTCTTCAGTTAGTGGAATAATCCATAGGAAATCTATTTCTACTCCAAAACTCATGTTCCTGTAATGGTACAGCCCATGCCCTTGGCCCTTCCTTCTTTTTTCCTTTCCTGAACAACATGGAATATTATTTCAAGGATATTCCCAAGGGCTTGCACCAGCAGAGTCTTCTACAAGTGTTTTTTTGGTACAGGTGTACAGGGTCTCACTACTGACTCAGCGATCCTCCTGCTTGTACCTCTCAAGTGCTAGGATTACAGGTACAGGCCAACACTCCCGGTCTACCCTGCACTTCCCTAAGCAAGTGCTTAATCCACTGAGCTATACCACTGGCCCTTTCTATAAGTCTTAAAATGCTTCTTTTCAGTTCGGTTAGGGTGCTGGAAAGGAAACCACTGCATTACCTGTCTTTAGTTGGGTGTCTGGATGGGCACAGAGATGTGGCGATGGAGACAGATGTAACACACACACACACACACACACACACACACACACGCATAAACATCTACCTTGAGACACTTGATTTAAAATAAAATATTTCTTCATCTAAGAACTCAGAATTTGATTACTTGGTGCTGCTGAAAAATGGAAATGTGTGTGCATCCTTTTGACCATCTTTTTTTTTTTTTTTTTTTTTTTTTTTGTATCTGGTGAACAACAAAAACAAGGAGAGAGAGAGAAAAAAAGAACAATTTCATACCTAAAATTGAAGGAGTTGATTACTGTCATTTTGATGATGTGCCTTTTATACACTTGCCATGGTTAAAAAAGACTTCATGGTTTGGAGCATGAGCACTTTACAGTGATTCAAAATTATTGAAGAGTTACAGATTTTATAAAGTGCTTCAATTTCTTACTGACTGGAGCAGCAGTGGAGCGATTCCGTGGAGCTTTTAGTACCAGGCACACAGGCTGCAAATACACACCTAAGCTTCTTGGGAGTCGCTCCTTCCTCCGCACACTGGGGCTCCTGGCCCTCCTCCCCACGTTCCCTGTTGCTACCATCCGGGCGCTTCTGTCCTGGAGGCCTGGGGGATGCCAAGAGGTGCTCACAGGTGGACATCGTTTTGGTAATGTCACCCGCTTCAAAGCAGGCTTCTGCAGTCTGGCTTTGCCAGAAAAATGCTGTTGGTAAAGAACGAAGGAAAGCACCGCATTCCCTGTCCTTAGTTGGGTGTCTGGATGGATGCAGAGATGTAGTGAGTAGAAAATTAGGTATGGTGCCTGGTGGAGAGGCCTGTCTGTCATCCCAGCACTTAGGAGGCTGAGGCAAGAGGATTCCTGAAACTTTGAGGCTAGCTTGCACTACATGAGAGCGCTCGAGGCGAGCCTTCACCAGATAGAAAGACTCTGTCTCAAAAATATTTAAGAGATAGAGACAGACAGACAGACAGACAGAGACAGAGGCAGAGACAGAGAATAGGCAAAATAAGAATGGTCAAGGCCCCTTAGTCGCTGCAAAATGAGCAGGTATATCTCAGTCCTACTGAGATAGGCGAGACAGCGGGAATGTTAGGGCCTGAACCTCTGCAAAGGCGTCTTTAATCGCCTCTGCCTTGTCTCAGGCGCGCATTATTTGGCAGGTTGTTCACTTTACGTGTTTTAGAGCAGCAGTGATCACAGCTTCTCTAAATCAGGAAACAAATTTTGATATTTTAAAACTAGTTAACTATGCAATTTTTAAATACTTACAATTATGCTTTAGATCATTGAATTTTTACACTATGAAATAAACAACTGGTTTAAATATTGGCTTGTGGGGTAGGGTGCTGCTAGAGGGTGTGCGCGATTTTGACTTTTAATCTGAACATATATAGCTAGAAGCTGTCCTCAGTGGTAAGATCTGTGTCATGCCTGTGTGGCACGGCGGTTTGCATCCTTAGAACTGGAGTTGTAGCTCAGTCAGTAAAGCCAGGGCCATCTGAACCCAGACCAAAGCAAAAAGGCGTAAGAATCCCAAAGCAAAACTGATCATGGAGAGGAATTCACAGGTCTCTAGGAGGTGAGTATCTGGCCGTATTAAAAGTTTCCGGGAAATTTCGGTTTGTGCAGTGCACTCCAGCAGACGATCCCGATCTGAGCTGAAGTCTGGGTACATTTCCCAGACCCACTACTGAGTTTTTTCCCCACTACATTATTGGTCATTCTGTGGAAGGGCACAATACACCGCTTCATTTACAATATTTTTAAAAATATGTCTTAGATTTTTTTTTTTTTTTTGTATTAGAAATTCAGCCTTTGCATGGATAGCAATTCCAGCACCCATCACCCAAGTGCAGGTCCCTACCCATCTCTTCCCATCTGGCTGTCCTAGAGGGGTTTCCAGGGCATGTATTACTGAGCTTCTCCTTTGTTTATGAGCAAGTCAGCCTGCTGTGCCAGAGCCCCAGCGTGATAAAGAAGAGAGCCCAGTAGGCTGGGAAGATAGCCCAGTAGAATAAATGCCTGCCTAGCAAGCATAAGGTCCTGAGTTCAATCTCTGGTACTGCAAACAAAAACAAAAACTCACCTTGGGGCTGGGGATTTAGCTCAGTGGCATAGCACTTGCCTGGGAAGTGCAAGGTTGTGAGTTCAGTTCCCAGTTAACACCGCCCCCACTAAAGAGAGAGAGAGAGAGAGAGAGAGAGAGCGAGCTCAGGGCGTCTTGCTTCTTTAAGCACAAGGAGGTTGGCAGGCCAGATAGCTCAGCACACTAAAGCGCCTGCTTAGGCGGGTTCAGCAACCAGTTTTCAACCCTGGTGTGCCAAGCTAGCCCTGAGACAGCGACTGGGACTGGGCATGGTGGCTCGTGCCCATAATCCCAGTGCTTGGCAGGCTGAAAACAGGAGGATCACTGTGAGTCTGCTTTGTGTAGTGAAAGCCTGTAGACCTTGTAGTAAATACATGAAAACAAAGAAAAAAAAGAGAACAAAACTTTCTAAGACAGTGAACTTGCTTTTCCCTCTTCTGTTTTCCTTCGGATTTTGTTCTCTTACGTGGTCACGCAAAGACCCTAAAGCACTGGCTATTAATGTTCTTACCATTTCTTTGTTTGCTTGCTTACGTTCTTCCGTAAATGGTCACGGGGAGCTTTGTCGAGATGATGCTTTGTCTTGTTAGAAAACCCGGGATGGGTGGTGACTCCTGAGGTGCTGCAGCAGGGTGTCACGGATGCAAGTATGAGCGCAGACGCCACTCAGTGGGACTCCGAGCCCGGAGGGACACTTTCAGCCAGGCTATCTACTTTGGCTCAAAGCACAAACACTCGGATCTTTTAAACAATGAAAATATCTATTTGCGTTAAGAAAATCTAAGGCACAGGACTCAAAACTCCCAAAACTTAGTAAATAATAAGGAATGAAAGGTTTTTGTCTTTATTTCCAGTACAATCATTAATAAATATGGAATATCTGCAAATTGAATCAGTGGTATATTTTCATTCAGATTCCAAGCCAACCAGAGAAGATATGAGACTTCCATCTTGCTGTAAGTTGATAGTTTTATGTATTATGATGATTATGCGTATGTTTGGTATGTTTTATAGATCTGTTCTAAAAAATAAAAATCTGACCTGCCTTCACTGATTCATTGTTACTTTTAAAGCCCACATGTCAGGTTCTTGTTTTAAAGTAGACACTGAATGAGTGCAGACATTTTCTAAGCTGGTTCTTATTTTGATTTAAGTCCTTCATGACACAGAAAGCTCTTCCCGTCTCATTTCTACCTATCAAATTCCCATCCCTTATTTTCTGCTGGATATTCCAGTCATCTGGGCTTAAAGCAATCTTTCCCTCTTTTGAATGCAAGCATTGCGTGCTCCGAGGTGACCTGCATGACACTTATCACATGCTGCAGACTCTTGCTCCTAATACATCGTAATACATCTAATTTCTCAAGCCTGATTATCATTTTCAGAACCTTGTCTGGACACACACGTATTCAACACTTACTAGACATGCATTTATCAACTGACCGCCATGTGCAAGAGATATGCCAGGCACAGGAGACACCATGGTTAGAAAAACGAGAGCAACAAGACATGACCGCAGCCCCTGTGGAGCTGATCCACAATGTGAGTATATGAATTAGGGAAGAAGAATGTGTCATTTGCAATAATAGGACAATTGCTTTAACTATTTTAAGGACACTAGGAGAACTTTTGGGTAAGGATCTGAAGTTCCATTTCATAGCAAATTCTGATCTAGCAATGCAATGATAATTACAGGTGTGTGCTTTTCATTCAAGTAGGATTTTGTAGTTTGTTTAAATTCCTTTTCAAAGGGTATGTGACACAAATACATTTCAATAAATTTGCAGCTGTCTTTAAATTTAAAGTATAGGAGCCCCTAGGAGTAAATGTTTCATATTCACTTTACAGTATCAAGCATAAATTAGAAGAAATATGTTATATCATTTGAACAATTAAAAGCTGGAATGAATGAATCTTCCAATTTATTGATCAAATATAGCATTAAATAAATGAAATAAAAATTACTAAGAGGAGGGCTGGTGTGATAGCTCAGTGGACTTAGCACCTGCTTTGGCAAGCACAGGAATGAGGATTTGATCCCTGGTCCTGTGCAAGGCAGTGGACCTGCCCTCAGGGCATGCTGAGCCAGGGAAAGAGTTTGAGTCTGGGCATGGTGGCACACACCTATAATCCCAGCATGGGGAAGGCTGAAAACAGGAGGATCACTATGAGTCCAAGCTTCACAGTGAGACCCTGTACAAATACATAAAGTGAAAATAAAAAATAGTAAGATTTTTGAATTTTAAAGGATAAGCTTCTGGTTTCCTATGGAAGCTTGACCCCTTTTAAATACATATTTAAAACACAGAAAACTATGCAC
>PVJA010043158.1:0-16900 GCA_004027025.1 Myocastor coypus | reverse complement strand
GGGAAAGGGAAGGCAGGCCAAGGATCCTGACCCAGCCCGCGCGCGGGCTCAGCTCCCAGCGGTGCGATTTAGGTCTGGGCTGGAACAGGAAGTTAGTCGCGGGAACGCAGAGGCGGGGCAGAGGGGCGCAGGGAGCTTACCCGCGGCAGGTGCGCAGGCTCAGCTCCCAGCGGTGCGATTTGGGTCTGAGCTGGCACAGGAAGTTAGTCACGGGAACGCAGAGGCGGGGCAGAGGGGCGCAGGGAGCTTACCCTCGGCGGGTGCGCAGGCTCAGCTCCCAGCTGTGCGATTTGGGTCTCTGTACAGGTGTTTAGACTGCTGAGCTTTCTGCAGTCTTTGAGAGCAGCTTTTTCATGTTTGCCCAGAACTACAAACAACCAAAATGTCCATCAGCTGGATTATATCTAAACCAAAGTATTCGACTCATTAGTAAAAACAAACCAACTTCAGTATAATTGTCTCGGTTATTCTCCTCATCGCTGGGACAAATGCCCAACACCAAAATGAAGGAAGGAAAGGTTTATTTAGCTCCAGTTACTGGAGGTTTCAGTCCATACTCAGCTGGATCCAAGGCAGAGACGCATATGGCAAAGGCCAGTATTTCATGGCGGCAGAACAGCATCAATAGCAACAGAGACAACAGAGAGAGAAATACAGAGAGAATCGGTTTCTCTGTCTCTCGTATAATATATTCAGGTTATTGCCTCAGGCTGGGGAAGGTACATATACGCATAATCCCAGAAGTACTTAGATCCATAATCTCAGCAGTAATACGACCCATTTTCCTGGTGGTTCATGAGTTAGTGTCAAACTCTAGAAGTCACCAGGCCATGATTGCATGAGGCTTTGGGGGTGCAAGTAGATAGAAACCATAGCATTCTGCCCCTGGGTCCCCAAAGTCATATGCACATCCCTTTGTGCAAAAGACATTTTATTCCATATTTAAGAGTTGTCAAGGTCCCAAAAGTTTCAGCATTGTTGAACAGTCCAAGTCCCAAGTCTCCAAGATCCAAGGCAAACTCTCAACTGTGAGTTCCCATACAAAAGAAAAGTTAAACATATCTAACAACCAAAGGCAAGAGATAAACATACCATTCCAAAAGTTTCAAACAACAGGGGAATACAAAAACACCGGTACCAATACAAGTCCAAAAATCCAGCAGCACAAACATTAAATCCCATAGTTCCAGCTGGAACATCTGAAGCAGTCTGTGCTGAGTTGTGAGCTCCAAAGACCTTACATGGCTCCATCCCTATGGCACTCTTGGTGGTAGCTCCCATGGCTTCTCTCTTAGGCTGGCTTTGCTCCCTCTTTGCAGTTTCCCTGAGGTGATTCACCTTTCTGGCTTTTCCAAACTTCTGGGGTTTCTACTTAATAGGCTTCTCACTCACTACCTCATACACTGCCCTCTCAGGGGCAAACTGCCTGGTCTCCCAGGCCTTCTTCTGAAATTGAGGTGGAAGCCTTCTTAACCTCACAGCTTCTGCATTCTGAATGTACCTAAAACCAATACCATGTGGATGATGCCAAAGTCTGTTGCCAGCTGGAGCAGTAGCCAAGCTTCCTTCTATCTTGGTTTTAGGGGTCAAGTGCCTGGATTGATGAACATTCTCACCGTGATTCTGAGGAACAAATTCTCCATGCTAGCGCCATTTTGGAACCTGGTGTGGCCACTGCCACCATTCTGGAATATGAGGCTCTATAGCTTTCTTCTCAAAGCAAAGTCTCCTTTACAATTCTGAGGCTGCAAAGGGTGGAGATCTGCCACCTCCTTTGTTGCCCTTAGGCTATCTTTTCAATTCTCTTGTTCCTTCTCAGCAGTGGAGAGTCTCTCATCTCTATCTTTGCAGTCCACAACTTTAATAGAGCTTCTTTTCTGGCCATACTCACAACATTGTAAATCATCCTGCTTGGCTATTTGCTCTTGATTTTTCAACATAAATCTGGCTAAAAGCCCCCAGTAACAACCATATTACTGTCCCAGTATTTGGCTGCTTTAAATTATCTTTTGAAAGATTAGTCAGTCTGCCATGCTTAATCTCAGTCTTATGCAAAGTCTGTGTGCATGAGCAAAATTCAGACAATCTTTGGGCCAAGCCATAGCACAGATTATCTGGAGTGTGACAATCGATGCAGTCCTTCTTCTCAGAAGAAACCTCCCCAGCCTGGTCTTTACAGGCAGGTTTCTGTCAGTCTTCTGGTCAGAGCTCTGACCAGAATCTCCCCTACAGAACATCCAACCTTTTCCAGCTCTTTATAAGTAGGAGACCTCTCAAAACCTTTCCTATTTCTTCCAGTTAGCCATTCTTTATAGGCAGGCTTCCAGACAGTCTTCTAGCCTAAGCTCTGACCAGAATCCCCTTGCAGAATAGCCAAAGCTTTCGGCTCTTCGCAAGTAGATGACCTCTCTGAATCTTCCCTATGTCTTCCCATAAGCCATTTCCAAAAACTTGTAATCCACGTGGTCACGTTAATCACAGCAATGAACCCACTTCTCTGCTACCAAGTTCTGTCTCAGTTACTCTTCTCTAGTTACTGAGACAAATACCTGACACGCAAAATGAAGGAAGAAAAGGTTTATTTAGCTCACAGTTACTGGTGGTTTCAGTCCACATTCAGCAGGGTGCAAGGCAGAGAGGCACATGACAGAGGTCAGCAGCTCACAGGAACAATAATAGTAACAGAGACAACAGAGAGAGCAACAGAGAGAGAATCCATTTCTCTGTCTCTCTTCCAATACATTCAGGCTATTGCCCCACACATCCATAATTATTCCAGCAGGACTAAGACCCATAATTCCAGGGGATCATGAGTTAGTCTCAAACTCTAAAAGTCGCTGCCCCATGATTGCATGAGGCTATCGGGAGACAACTAGACACAAACCATAACAACAAGGTAAGTAACAATGAGACAGTTTTATCAGTGTATAAATTTGTCAAAATTCATCAAACTAATCTAATTAAAATAGACTGTAGAACAGGCCTCAATAAAAATTATTTTCAAGAGAAAACTGGCTTATCTGGAAAAAAAGATGCATTGATCACTGTTAAAGTCCTAAGTGAATATTGAAACTCTACTTTCTATTTCATACTCTATGAGAGACACTGGTGTCAGTCACCAGGATGTAAGAAATAAAAGTAAAAATTACTCCACATGGCAGTGCACAAATGCAGGGGAAAGGAGAGAAGACAGGCAAAGGGAAGCAGAAAGAAGAGCGGGAGCAAGGAGATGATGAGGTTTCATGATCTGAATGTATAATCCCTTCCTGGTAACCACTTAACATATATAGCAACATTTACTTTATTTTACTTTTTATATTTCAGAACCAGGAGTCACATTCATGATGTTGCACTTGCCAGGTAGGCACTGGGTCACTGATCTGCCTCCCCAGCCCCAGTGGCAAAATGCAATAGTCAGACCAATATTTGCTGTCCAGAGCTTTATTACTCTTGGTGTGGAAACCAAAGGTGAAGTCTGTTTTCCACGTTGAGGAAGGTTTAACTGGGAAGAAAAACAGCCCAAGAGGAAAGCAGGGCCTCTCAGTTGAGGAGACAGGGAGCATGGCCCACAGTTAGTCGAGAGTCTAGAATGCTATGGCCCAGGCAATTTCCAGGTTTAGTAACTTCAGGAAGACCTCATGTAGCAAGGATTCCTCCCAAAGAGACATACCTGATCGGTGTCTAGCTCTCCTTATATTTTCATAACATACCTTTTTTTTTTTTTTTTTTTTGGTCTTCAGTTATGATTTTCAAGGGTTTTACTCAATCATTTTAAGAAGGAGTTCTTGGAGTGGGGGACACGGAGGATCTACTTCATGGGGACTATGAGCACACTGGATCTTTTAATTGCTTCCCTGTGTTAGTATCAAATACAACCCAAACCAACTTTCCAATAAAGAGTGTACTTCCGCTCTTTCAAAGCTCAGTGCCTAAAATAACCAGGAGTCTCTAGTCCCACCACAAATTCAGGTCAATAGGCACTAGTATGTAAGCTACACAATACCCCATTCCAGTCTCTATAGACTTCGTACACTTGCGGGACAGACACAGCAGTGATAAAAACACAAGCACTGGCAAAGGAAGGGGCCTCCATAACGCATGTCGGCCAGACCTGTAGAGGTTTAACACAGCTCCTTGTGTACCAAGTATAGAATTAGAATTACTTGTCATTTCTTTAAAAATTGCCCCCTTTAAATTCTCCAGATCTCCTTTTCATTTTTTATAGTCTGATATTTTGAAACTGCTCAGTTTGGATCTGAATCTCTTACTTCAGGAATCTGTGCTCATTTAATTAATTGACCCGAGGAGCCCTGCTCAGAAAACAGGACAACTCTCATTTTTTTATTAGATAATTACACCGTGCCATGATGACACTGCAGAGTTTAGCATTCACAGGATCATGGACTAAACAGTGTATCTCCCAAGGAATGATGACACTCGCACTCAAAGCACACTTCCCTTTACATCCCTTGATCACTTTAGACCACAAAGAGCTGGAAAGCAAGGCTTTTCCTCTTCACTAGTGCTGGTCTCCAACCCGCTGGTTACTTCTTTCCATAAAAGGGCCATTTACGAGCCCAGGTCGAGGAACCTGGGCAAATTTTATATCCGAGGGGGCCTTGTAAGCTTCTCCTACTTACATTTAGCTTACGAAAGAGTGAATTAACATTGAAACTCTTGGCCTCTCTGATTTTGTGGCATTTCAGTAAAAGAGTATAAGAGCCTTTTTCAGAATGCAAACAAAAACTGATCAGAAACCATTAAAGGAGAACTCTATCGCCACCACTTAAAAACTCATGTATAAGCTTTATTTTGGGTATATTAACCATGAAGTAAATGAATGCATTTCAAATATTAAACATTTCTACTTACACCAAAGAGTCCACTCTTACATAAAACTTAAATTGAAATCATCTTATGCTTAATAGAAACAGACATGCATTTAAAATGAGGAGAGGAGAGAGCAGAGTGCCTATAAAAATGGATTTTATTTTTATGGGACGTAGAAGCAATAGAAAGTTATTTTTAAGAAATTACCTAATTGATGGGATTCTGGTTGATTTTATTCACTTCTTTACACTTATCTGAATTGTTCTATTTTCCTCCAATAAATATTTTACTTTCATAATAAAAAAATGTCTAGTAGTGGGAAAATCATGATAAGTTTATTTAGTGCACATGAAATGAGTTGAAGTGAATGGGGGTTTACTGTGTGAGTCAAATCCCTCTTTTCATCTGTTTAGAGGGGAACCTAATAAAAAAAATTCCTAAAATACTCAGAGACTGGCCAGCTAGGAGACTTAGTTTTCTCATAAGTAAAGTAGTTGTTAGTGGGGACAGACAAACTGAGACCTTGTGTGGACCCTGAGTAATGTTGATGTCCACCCCACAGAAGAAGCTGGAGACCTTCCCCAGGGAGCTGCACGTAGGTTTGTCCCAGTCCCAAGAGAACCTGCAGAAGAGCCAGGGAGACAGAGCAGTTCTGAGTGCTGCCACCACCCTCGCTAGCAACAGGAGCCAAGGCACCAGCCACAAGCAAAAAACCTAACAGTTTCAGACACCTCCTTGGGCGTTCAGGGAGAGACAGCTGCCACTCGGTTCCTCCCCAGTCTACTGTGCCTTCCCTTTCTGAGTCACCCTAACCCAGAACACAGGGGAGAAGGGAGGGTTTGGGTACCAGTTCAGCGAAGCTGATCTGTGTGCAAAGCTTTCCTACATGGCTTTTGTTGAGGATTCAGGTCTTTGTGGATACAATAGAGTTTGATCCAAGCCCAGCTGGTACCTAAAGCCTTTAGTTTTGAATTTAACTGGCAAAAGAGCAGGTTTCCTGCTTTGCAAAGGTTAAACTCAGACTCACTGAAATCTACTTACAACTTGCACATCAGGCTGAAATCCATTGAAATCTCGGCAGAGCAGTTAAATGCAAGGAGGATGTGCTGAAGGGAGCTCATTTTCACTCACTCCCCACTTCAGTGTTTCTCGAATACATTCACGGTGAGGTAACTGGGTGTGCCTGGCCCCCAGCAGTTTCTAATCTACACTTGTGGAGCAAGGACCAAGAATTCGCATGGCTGCCTTTCAGCCGGAACCGCCATCTTCCAGTAATTTGTCAAAATGACTAACACAAAGGGCAAGAGTAGGGGAACCCGTTATATGTTCTCCAGGCCCTTTAGAAAACATGAGGTGGTTCCTTTGGCCACATACATGCGAATCTACAAAAAGGGTGACATTGTAGACATCAAGGGAATGGGTACTGTGCAAAAAGGAATGCCTCACAAATGTTACCATGGCAAAACAGGAAGAGTCTACAACGTTACCCAGCACGCTGTTGGCATTGTTGTAAACTTGCCAAGAGGATTAATGTACGTATTGAGCATATTAAACATTCAAAAAGTCGTGATAGCTTCCTGAAACGTGTGAAGGAAAATGATCAGAAAAAGAAAGAAGCCAAAGAGAAAGGTACTTGGGTTCAACTGAAGCTCCAGCCTGCCCCTCCCAGAGAAGCGCACTTTGTGAGGACCAATGGGAAGGAACCTGAGTTGTTGGAACCTATTCCCTATGAATTCATGGCATAAACTGGGATGTAGTTCTGCCATTCACCACCTAATTGACAACTTAAGTGTTCTAGGTCCTGTATAAAAATAAAATTGCCCTGTGTTATAAGGGTGATTTTCTTAGTTGAAGAGGTATGTGGTGCCTTCCTACCTCAAACATATCTCAGCAGATTTTCACTATAGTGAGTAATTGTGTCTGGTCTTTACTCTTCAGTGTTTTCTTGCTGAAAAGTATTGCTGAGGTATTGTGCAGGTATATACCCAAATATTTATAAAATATTTATATTGGCTTGAAGATCTTGTAAATCACCACTGGGAAAAGATGCATCCAAATAAATGGAAGTCACTTAAGAAACAAATGTAAGTCCATTTCAGTTAAATTGTTTAAAGCAAAAAAAAAAAAAAAAAAAAAAAAAATTCACATGGCTGATGGGTCTGTTCTTACACAGATACTCAAGGTAGAAATTAGGGCTCAAGAAATATTGATTTAATAATGACTGATAACCATAGCCGAGGGCTAGAAAGATAGCTCATTGAGCTACATACCTGCCTAAGCAAGCACAGGGACCAGGGTGCAGTCCTTGGTGCCACTTGCTGAGCCAGCCCCACCCCCAGGTGCACTGAGTCAGCCATCAAGTCCAGGCACGGTGGTACAGGAGTTTAATCTCAGGGATGGGGAGGCTGAAAACAGAAGGATCACTAGTACTAGCTTCATAGTGAGATCCTGTACCAAATATATAAAAGAAAGAAACAACAGAATCATGTTGCAAACATTAACATTTCTAATATTCCGAGATTCATGGTCATGTTCCACCATTAAATCAGCGCCTTCCTTTAGAGTGGCAAGTGTATGTTTTCTTCTTGGAAAGAAGTTTGACAAGTGATTTTTCTGTTCATATTCATTTAAAAATCTACAGTTTTTCATAACACTACATTTTTTTTTTTGGATTCAAGTAGATTATACAAGGGTTGGTAATCAAGGCCAAAACATGTCATATACAAAATTTGTTTATCTAATAGCTGGATTCTGGTGAGAAGTCATTAAGTTACATCATGACTCCGTGGAAATCATGCAGGTACCTGTCATAAGAACACGTATTGTGAGTGTACGGCTTTAGAAGCTTGGAATTAAGAATAAGTGCGAATTTCCAATCCTAAACGATTGACTTGTTGGGGGTCTCAGGAATACTGGGAATCATGTCATTGATTGCATTTTCTTTCAGGAATTTACACAAGAATATTGGGTCATACTCCTTCAAGAATTTTATAATCAGCATTAATTAATATTAGATAAAAACCTTTAAAACAGATGTTTTCATGGTGAATTATCATGGTGACTGGGTAGAGAGGGGGAGAGGACTTGAAAGATATGAAAGAAATCATTTGTTAAAAATAACAATAAAACTATGAAAATGTTTATTTTCTCTTTTGACATAGAAACAGTGTGTTAATTTATTGTGAAGGTCAAATCCTCTTGATTTTTATTTGCTTTTTCTGACAAAATTACATGATACATTAGTAAGACATCTTTCACATTTGACTTTCGTCGCAAAATATAGAAGGTCATTTTTGAAGAAATATTCAAGAGCTCCATAATTTTTCCCAAGGGCTTCTCTTGATCCTTTGATATTCAAATCCTTTCCTTTTGAAGCCTGTACTAGTGGTGTCTTCCCCCTGCAATTTTTATTTTTTTTTACTTTATTCAGCTGTTAACTGTCTTTGCTCTGGCAGATCTTCATTTTCCACTGGTTTGTGGACCAAGCAGCTATCGAACCTAACTTTCACCTACTCCATGATGCTCCACATCTCAATCAGGATCCTTAATGTCACCATGCAGGCACGATGTTTGCCTGCATTGTCCATTGGCCATAATTGGGCACAGATGGATATATGATTCAATTGGTGAGCACAGACGCGAGGGTGAAGCCAGACAACTATTTTCAAAGTTGACAGTCTTTAGTGAAAGTTGTCGTGATGCCTTTGCTTCCTTATGCAACCCTTGCAACTTCCGGGCTCACTCCGTTAATGAATTCGAATCATAACATCTCCCTCTGTGTAAAGATTCATGGTTTGTGTCTCTGTGAATTAGCTTCCTGGTGTCTTCATTTATTACCATGCTCTCATCTTCATTGTGTTTATTTGTCTCATTGATTTCAATATTATTTTACTCTATCTTTTTGCATACTTATGAAGCAAAAGCTTCATTAAACATGAAAATGGAACAAAGGGCTACATAATAATCATATATTGTATACAGTCTCTTCTTCCACAGTGTTGTTTAGCACCAGAGTATCTGAGGGTTCTGAATGAAGCGCTGCGCTTTGCACTGCCTTTGTGTCAGGGCACACCGCTGCTCACTTCTCACACTTTGTCTCCGGCTAAGCTTCAGGACACTTGATGTAAGAGAACCTCTGAACTTTCATGCTCTGCTTCTGTTTCCCAAATATTGATGTGGATCTTCATATTATTTAAATGCAAGAAAGGTCCAGCTGTCAGCAATTGGGACATCCATATCTGGAGGAAACAAAGTGCAAAATGATTCACTCCAGCTCTTTGTCCAAAAGGCAAGTGAGAAACATTTTAACGAATTTATGTAATCCTCACAGCTAATTATGATTTTTCTCATTTCAATTTTAATTATTATTTTTTTTTAAATCCGCACTTTCTTTCATCCCTCATGGCAGTTGCATTGTCATTAAAAGTACTGCTCTATTGTGCAGATCCTCTATTCATATTCATGAGGTCAAGACCATTCAACCACAATAATTGAGCGGTCTGATTGGCTGAATGTCCCACAGTGGTTTAGAGTGATACTGATTAACAAAAGGCACCAAGGCCTCTGCCATAATGGGAAGGATAATTATGTAGGACCTTAAATGGGGGATCTAATCATTTGACAATACCCATTGGACTTGCATAACATTAGTACATTATCTATCATCTCACTATGATTAAGTACTATTCAATTATTCTTTTTATGGGGATTATCCTCAGTAAATATGTCTTATACCCACCAATTCCACGTGATTGCTTTTTAAGTTTTTTTTGTATGAGTTTGTGCATGTAATATGTATATAATATATATGTCATATGAAAGTCAGACATCAGTATATCTAAAATGACAGCAAAATGTTCCAGAATAATGATGCATAATGATGGAACTGATTAAATATAGAACATTCTCTTCCAGGGTAAAGAAAGTGGAACTGTTTTTGTCCCATGACTTCTCTTTTGAGCTTGAAGGAAGCATCTTACTTCTGTGGCTTCCTGTACCCTGAGGCCGTGTACTGCTAGCAGCAGATCTCTAGAAAGAGGGAAGTCTGGGAAACTTCCTGCTATAGCATCTGTGGTTTTGTATGAATTAATGCATATTTTACATCATGTACAAGATTTTTTGTCAGGATTCCTAAACCTAGATGATTCTCTACACAGTAGCCTTCAACACCAAGTCTGAAGACCGTAAGAGGTGTGCAAAACCACTTCTGAGGGTGTGAGAAGAGCTCACTAGAACTTTATGTGTTCACATTCATTTTTATTTTTTTAAATGTATTTAGTACAGAGTCTACAGGGTCTCACTACACAGCACAGACTTGTGATCCTTCCTGTTTTTCAACCTCCCAAAAGCTGGGATTACAAGTACACGCCACCACACCTAGTCTCAATTGCCTTCTCAGCACACCCCCGGGGGTGGGGCCAGCATGCCAAGCCAGTCCTTGCCTCTGCCTAAGTATTAGCCCGCTAAGCTAACCGGCCCGTCCAATGTTCGTATTTATTTTTAAATATCTTTACAGGTTTCTTATTACGTTTTTGGTTTACTAAGATTTATGAGCACTTTATATGTGACAGGCAGTATTCTAAAGGTCATTAAAGTTATTAATAGCGTTTAATGCTTCCAACTGTGAGGTAAACTCTTATGCCATCCTCACTTTACTAACATAAAAACTGACTCAAAAAGGGAATGAAAGTTGCCTAAAAATTATAGAAAGTCAGAAATGTGTTAGCAGAGATTTGAACCTAAGCATGGATTCAGTCTTTTATTCGCTGACTACGCTACAGTTACATAATCTCAAATTAATAACCACGTAGGAAGTGTGGTGAACACGCTAAGGTGACTCCCCGACCCCACTCTTCTGTCCCTGGCTCTTGCAGTTCACAGGTTTGTCAACCCTTCTCCCTTTTAGTATGGGCGGGACCTGTGATTTCTGTTTAATGAATGGAAAAACATAGCAAACGCGATGGATTGTAGGTGTTGTGACTACCTTTGCTAACTACTTAGTTCTAGATGATTCTCTCCCATGGCGGTTTTTGGAGAAGTAAGCTGCCATATTGGGAACCCCCTTTGGAGTGAGCCAGAGGGTCAGGGGGCTGCAAGGTGTCTTCTGGGAGCCAAGGGCGGTTTCCAAGCAGCAGCCAAGAGAACAATGACGCTCTCACTTCTATGTCCAAAAGTTGCCAAAATAGAAGTGGTTGAGGAAGGAAACTCTTCCCACTGGGCACGCTAGAGAGGAGACCTCAGGGCCGGTCCCTGCTGACCTTAAGAAGACCCAGCTAAGCTGTGCCGAGAGGCCTAATCACCGAAACCGTGACACGATGAGTTCTTTTAGGTCTTAACATTTCAGGTGTTATACAGCAGTAGGAAACGAATACAGGAAGCACTTGCTTATCTTTTTAGGTTACGTAACTGAGCCATTAAAAAATATGTCATTTTAGTTTCTCTCTCTAATGTAGTTGAAACAGAATGCATTTTGATTGTTCTGAATTTTCACCATAGGATGCTAAACTGTTTCATTTAAGATTTTTTTTTTTTTTTTTTTTTTTTTAAGGCACCAATTTCTTGTGCAATTAGGAAAAATATGGCTTCTTGACTCTGGGATTTTTCTGTTCCCCACACTTTTTACATCTTTAAGACATTTTTATTATACTAGTGAATGCTTTGTTTGTTTTTTTAAAACAACAACTTCTTTGTCACATAGCTTTCAGAAAAAACAAAGCAGGTCATTATAATGTTATTCCTTTGTTCCCACAGATAAGAAAAGAAAACAAAACAGTAACCTTGATAAATATTTTTGAAAACAGAAGTTTGATTGACTTTCCAACATATTTTGTTTGCACTCCTCTGTTTTTATACTGCTGATAATTCCTTTAATTATGGCCTGCTTTGTACAAGGTAACTGCTCCAGACTGATATTCTTATGTAAATATTATCTGGTTGAATTATTGATCCCAGGAAAGAGGCAAAGGGGAATTCTGGGAAGGCAAAAGTTCTGCTGTACCTCTTCTCCCAAATCTCTTCCAACACCTTTATCATTCTCAGCCTAGGGCAGTGGCCAGATGCACTTGGAAGCTTTAAGAAGTCATAGTAATAAAAGTCACTGTGGGCCCTTACAATGGCCAAGAACCAGCTAGGAAGAACACTGGAAGCCCCTGGCACGCTGTCCCCCATGCTACAGGAAAGGCTGTGCGGAGTCATCCGACTCGCTGAGGCTGGGGCGTGGGCGGGTTGCTGCCCACCTGTGAGAATTGGTGAACTGAAGATATGAGAGACAGAGGCATCCTGCCGGGGGCTTGGTGTGTGTGTGTGTGTGTGTGTGTGTGTGTGTGTGTTGCCATATATTTGGGCAGGGCTTCAGAGACAAGGAAAGGGAAATAAACAGAATAGTTTCCCAAGGAAATCATCCATTATAGAGACAAGTGACAGCGTGCACAATGGAGCAGTTATGTGGATTTGAAGTCCAGGCACACATACACACATATACATGCACACACATGCACATGTATACACATGCACACACATACACATGAACACATAAACATGCACAAGCTTTATGAGGTGAAAATCATTTTCAACTAAAACATATAATAAATAAGTTCAAAAAGATAATGACCACCAGTGACGTAAACAAGGATAAGGAATCCTTCAAACCCTAGAATTACAATATAATAATATCAACACTACACAAAACAATTATGAGTTTTTGGTGACTTCAGGTGTGAAAAAAAAGATGAGGCGCTAGGGATATAAAATAATTAACACCGCAGGAGACAAACAAGAAACAGAAGAAGGGAAGAGAAAACATACTTGTAATAGAATAAATGTCTTAGAGCTAAAGAACTGAGTTTCTGGTTTTAAGGAGCTGGACAAATAGGATTTAGAAGACATTTATTTCACAGATACATTTTCATAGAATTATTAAATCTTAAGAACAAGTGGGTGATCTTATGCTGCTTTCAGAGTAAGGGCAAAGTAAGTCTAAGCAGTAACTCAGGGCTTGATGAAGGCCACGCTGAATTCTTCAAGATAGTGGAACAGCATATATGTACCACTGGCCAAAACTGCTACACTATGCGGTGAGTAATGGTTGTTGACATACCTATGCATGGAGCAGGCAACTAGCGGAGTGTCGGCAAGGAGCGTTGTTGCTAGCTTTGTAAATATCATCAGGTTGAATTATTGATTCCAGGAAAGGGAAATTACTCAATGTCCACTTCATGCAAGAGGCAAAGGGGAATTCTGGGAAGATAAAAATTCTGCTGTACCTCTTCTCCCAGATCTCTTCCAACACTTTTGTCATTCTCAGCCTAGGGCAGTGGTCAGATGCCCTTGGAAGCTTCAAGAAGTCATAGTCACCAGGAAGTTGGGCTGGCATCTGGAGGCTGGGCTGGCATCTGGAGAAAAAGTCTGTGAATTGATTTATATCATGTTAAAGAGAAGCTGGATGTAGACTTGCGTGCCTATCATCACAGCCCTCTGGGAAGCCAAGGCAGGAGGACTGCAAGTTGCAAACCAATCTGAACAACTTAGTGAATGGGTGAAACCCTGCCTTGAAAGAGGGAGGAGGCAGTGGGTTCAAACCGCAGTACTGAGTAAAAAGTAGAGAAAGAACTGTGCAATAAAGAATGCTAGCAAGACTTACTATTCCCATAGAATAAAATCAAATTTTATCCCAACCAAACACTCTGAAACAATAAGTTCTAGATATATTTACAATAGGAAAAATGACAAAGAGCTACACACATCATAAAGTCATCCCTTGTAATTCTCAGAGGGCAGAAGAAGTAACTGAGGCAACCCCTTCAGTTACTTCTCTGTGTGACATACCTCAGGAAGATAAATAAGGTTCAAATTTCAAGTTGAGATCGACTTAAGAAATATTGAAAATGAAAAGTAGGATGAGGTCTATTTTACTTCCTGCTTATGAATGTCTGTTGAGGAATTACATGGTTCTATTTCCTTTCTTTCTTTCTTTCTTTCTTTCTTTCTTTCTTTCTTTCTTTCTTTCTTTCTCTCTCTCTCTCTCTCTCTCTCTCTCTCTCTCTCTCTCTCTCTCTCTCTCTCTCTCTTTTTGCAGGACTAGGGTTCAAACTCACAACCTTCACTTGCCAGTCAGGCACTTGTGCCAAAGAGCTATCTACCTAGCCCCTCTATTTTAACTTTGTATATATAGTTTTTACTTACTTCACTCAAAGATATATATATATATATATATATATATATATATATATATATATTTTTTTTTTTTTTTTTTTTTTTTTTTTCTTTCAGTACCAAGGAGAACTCAGGACCTTGTACTTGCCAGGCCAGCACTTAATCCATTGAGCTATCTCCCCTTGATGTTTGATATTTCAAAATCAATGCCTGGTCATTGAAATCAGCCAATCTTTGTAAAGCTCTCCTCTTTTCACTAGACTAGTTGCTGCATGCCCGCTGTATCATCACTGTAAACCTTTTGGCGTATATATTTCCACCTTTCTTTATATCTACACAAACACAGAATATAGAGGTGGAAAGACATTTACAAAGCAAGATTCATATAGTTAATCCTTGCTGCTCGGTGCTATTATTTCAGTTGCCTTTCCAGTGGACAGAGCTAAAAACTGTCAGAAATCATGCAATCATATTAGACCTGCTAATACAGCATCACAGGGTCTTTCTTCTCGTTCTCATTTCCTATTTCTAGCTCCTCATACAGTTAGAATGCCAACTGCCAACAGCAGTGATACCTTTGCTTTTGGATTTGTCCCCTAATACATGCAAAATTGTGTCATTTTTACTACACCGACAATATTACATATAGTACATTAAAATAAATATATATAATACTCTAATACTATTATCAAAAGTACGACATCTGACCAAAATGTTGTTTCTTGCAGTTTCTCTTGACCTTAGAATAGAGCCCATTAAAGGTATAGAGTTAAATTATTTATTTATTTATTTATTTGTTTGTTTATTTACTTATTTATTTTGTGGGACTGAGGTTCGAAATCATGACCTTGCACTTGCCAGGCAGGCACTTGTGCCACTGAGCTATCTTCCCGGCCCTCAGTGAAATTATTATCTAAAATTGAGTTAGTAATTTTATCTTTCTTGTTGACATTTTGATATGCAGCTATTCATTCATTTCTGTAGACAGAAAAGTTTAGACCTGGATTTTTATTTTGCATGCTTTTTTGAGTTGAGTAACAGCAATGCCTAAATTGGTCGTGCTGACCTACCTCCAAAGATGAGCTTAGCTCATCAGAAATGATTTGGCTGTCTTATCTTTTTTTCTGTTTACTATGATTTTTGAACATGAAAAACATTTGCATATTCCAAAGGTCAAAAATACATAAAAATGTATACTGCAAATGCCTCACTGTGATCAGTTTAGCTTTCCTCTCTGTCACTACTTCCTCCTCTTCAGCAAAACCATTTTTGGTTCAATCTGAAATGTCCTCTCTGTTTCTTCTTGCCAAAATAAGCACCTGCATGTACTTGCAAAGATTCTATGCATTTTTTTATTTCCTACTTTTTCATATACAATAGCACAATACATATATATTATATAAATTATATAAATGTATATATTATATACCTTTTTCTTTTGTACCTTGTTCTCTGAACCAACAGTATGTCTTAGAAATATTCCTTTTTTTTTTTTTTTTTTTGTCTTTTTGAGACAGGGTCTCACTATGCAGTTGAGGCTGGCATTGAGCTCACGTTTGTAGCCCAGGCAGGTCTCGAACTCACACAAATCCTCCTGCCTCAGCCTCCCGAGTGCTGGAATTACAGGCGTGAGCCACCACGCCCGGCTCCATATTTTTTCAAAGTGGATTTCTCCCAATTTTTCTTTTAAGGCTTAAGTATCCTGTAATTACAACATAGGATATGGAATTCTTTCATCTCTGTAACTGAGCTCACAATAAGGACAGAGAAATGTTTCAGTACTATAAAGACAGTAAATTAAGTACCAGAACATTTAGTAAACACAGATACACTGCAGTGGGCATGCTGCAGGGGTTTGTGGTGTGTGCCATGAGTTTTCATGCCCTTAGAGCTTGAGTCTAGACGAGATGTGAAGTTGGAACTTAAGTTCTTCACATAAAATTATAATCCTCTGAGAACCATATTCTTAATAAAAGATTGACCAGAGAAACATTGCCTACTGGTTTAGGTGAAAGCAAATATCTCTGTTCATGTTTCCCTAGATATTATGCACCCTCATGATCTCTAGTAAGTCTTAAATTAAGAATTAAACATAATATTGAAACTTGGGTAGTCATATATAGAAGGAAAATAACAAAAGTATTCTTAAGATATAATTACAAAAAAGGATACAAATCCATAATCAAGTTACAAAGAACTTCTCCAGGAGAAGAAGAAGGGATCTGCTATAATAAAAGTAAGTATAAAACTGGCACAACCAATAACATAAATGGAATCCTTATGAAATTGAGAGTATAGTGTAACAGTTATGAAGGACCATAAAATAGGTTCAAAATGGATGAAAGCATAAAAGATATTCATAAGTCTAAAAACAAATGCAGTACTATAAAGGACCTAAAGAGCACACTCTTCTCTATCACATGAATTTCAAAAGCATTGAAGAATTAGTGTCTATTGTGGTTCGTATCTAGATGTACCCCTAAACCCTCATGCTGTCATAAAGTCTTTTTAAAGGTAGCTGAATCTAGAATTTGGGATTCTTTATGTTTCAGTGCTGTGATTAAGGGTGTGAGTACTGTACTTGCCCTAGGGCAAGTAGTCTGCAAGGGATAAAGTACGGAAAGATGCTCGTCTTTCTCTCTTTCCCTTGTTTGCTGTAGCTGGTGGACTGTGGCCCTCTGCCACGTGGCACCCTTCCTTGAAGCCAGAAGATTACGGATCAAAACCTCTGCAGTTAAGTAAATTTTCCCTCTTTAGCCTTGGGTGTCAGATATTTTGTCTCAGTAACAAGAAAAGTAACTAAAACAATGTCTTAGGATTTTCTCTCTAAAATGAAAATAAGCAGGGAAGCAGAAGTGGAAACAGAGGCAAAGCTAGAGGCAGAAGGAGGAGAAGGAGGAGGAGAGGACAGGAAGAAGAA